>JASKGM010026638.1:0-27315 GCA_034509205.1 Ceratonia siliqua | reverse complement strand
AGGAGGCCTTAGATGATAAGGATGATCCGACTTGAGAAACAAAGTCTTGGACTTTCTTATTAAATTGGACCGGGTCCACAATATTTGTTAATTCTGACAGTAATTTAGCTTTATCCTTGACGCTCAAACTTGATGAATTGTGGATTGCTGGAGATTCACTTGTTGACATAAGTGTCATTTGCATATTCCTGTAAATATTTCTTCCACCACTTAACACTAAACTTGCGAACAAGATAACTTAGTGTTGGACAAGGAGCAACGCCCTTTACCACTGTAAAATTCCAACTAACCACCCAGGGGATCCGAAAGTGATAGCAAAAATAAAAAGGCTTTTCTGCATCAAGATACCGGACAGCTTGTTTGAAGTGTCTATACCCTTCTAAGACAATAGGAGGAAGGATTTGCTGTACGGGGTCCGAATGCATGAAACCATTCAAGGAACCAGTTAGGGAACTGATCCGAACAGTCTCAAGTAAACCAAACGAACCAGGAATGGTTATAATTTCTGTAATACATGGTGTTATACCATGCAGTCTTATAATCTTGATAATTGTAAGTGAGGCCATGGTAGTCAACCGAAAATTTTTTAGCTGTATAGGGAGATTGCCTCCATGTAGAATACGAGAGGACTTTATTGATCTTAATTTGGGAAAATTCCCTTCCAGTAGAATCTTTCTAATGACTGATTAAGGCTAATCCAGAATCAACCAAAATAAGTTCATAATAAAGTCTGTCTTTTTTAAAGTCTGTAGGTATAAAATTTCATATCTTTTCTGTAGAATGCACTGGGAAAATAGCTGTAACCATATCATTGACATTATCTCTGTATTGATCTTGTTCTAAAGGACATACGTAGATAACATAGTCCTTACGAACATACTGAGGTTCCTCAATTGGTTTACTCGCTATAACTTTCTCTGCAAAAGTAGTGGATTGGCTACTTGAGGACTAAACTGGGATTATGCTTGAGGACTGAACTGGGATTACATCTGTAGCGTAATCTGCTGGAATTTTTGGCTTAGAAGTGGAGGTCTTGGCTGTAGAAGGGCTTTGCCCTTGTTTTTTCTAGAAGATGAGCCACCACGAGATGAGCTCATGTTGGAAGGTTGGCAATATGTGGAGGTTTTCCCTCTAAGAATTCTCTTGTCAAAAAATCAGGAAGAGAATTATTTGTGCCTTTAATAAACTCGATATCAAAATCAAAACATGATAACAATGCTTGCCAACAAGCAAAAATATGTTTTGAAACCAGGTTTTGAACATTTTTTTGTAAAACGTCTTTGGCTGCTTTGCAATCCACCCGTAAAAGAAATTTTTGATTTATCAAATTATCTTGAAACTTTGTGATGCACAAAAGAATTGATAAAATTTCTTTTTGATGGTGGAATATTTCTTCTGACTCTATATCCAGGCGCCAGAATGATATCTTACTACTTATTCCTTGGACTCAATTTTTTGCTTAAGAATTCCTCCAAAACCTATGCATGAAGCATCGGTTTCTACTATCTTAAAGGCTGTATGGTTAGAGATGCCTAAGCAGGGTAGACTCTTAACTTGTTGCTTTAATTCTTGCACTACCTGGGTCATTTGTTGGTTTCAAGCTGGTGGTTGTTTCTGTAGTCTTAAGAATAAAGGCTTACACCTTTTTCTAAGATGGGGAAGGAAGTCTGACACATAATTAAGACATCCTAAAAATCTCTATAGTTGATTTTTATCTTTGATTTTGTCGAAAAATTTATCGACGAATTCTATAACCTTATGGGTTGGAGTGATAGATCCCTAGTAAATTTCAAATCCTATAAATTTAACTTTAACCTAGAAAAGTTTCATTTTTGTGGCTGAAACTACTAATCCATTTTTCTTTATTATATCACTAAATTCTTGAAGATGTTTAAAATGTTGTTCTATGGAGTTAGAAAACACTAAAACATCATTAATGTATATAATGGTGAATCGTGTATAAGGATTGAATATGTCATTCATTATTTGCTAAAATTCAGAGGGTGCATTTTTTAACCCAAAGGGCATGACGTTCCATTTGTAATAACCAAAAGGTACTGTAAATGCCGTTTTATATCTATCTTCTTCTTTAACCTATATTTGATAGTATCCTGATTTCATATCAAATTTTGAGAAAATAGAAGCATTAGATAGTCTTCCTATAAGATCTTTCTTATTAGGAATGGGATATATAATCCATTTTAAAGCTTTGTTTAAAGGCTTATAATTTATGACTAATCTTAGGGCTCCTATTTCTATTTCTGCATATTTTGGACATAAAAAGCTGCACAGCTCAAAACTGATTTACTTGGTCTGATCAGACTTTTATCCAAAAGCTGTTGAATTTCTTTTTTACAATATTCCAATAATTCTTTGTTCATTTGTATTGGTTTGGCTTTGGTTGGGATTTCTTTTTCATTAAAATCCTTTTTATATGACAGAGTAACTTCATGCTTTTTTCGATTCCAAAAGGCATTAGGATGGTTTGCACATAATTCCTTTTCAAATAATTGCTTTAATTGGTCAATTCTTTTTGTATGGCTCGGAGTTGAACTTGTTGTTCGATTCGTTTGTAATGGATTTCTTTTTGTAGAAAATTTATATGGCTTTGTTTTCTCTTTATGCTATTAATTCTATATATTGAGTCTTGCTGTAAAAGATCTATTTCTTTTGTTATGGATGGTTTAATCCGTTCAAAAAAAATTTCTTTACCTCTTACTTTCCTTGTTATTCCTAATGGGGTTACCTTGAAAGGTAATATTTGTTGTAAGAAAGGGGTACCTAAAATGACTGGGTCATTTAGGTTTTTAACTAGCATGAAGATGTTTTTAAAACAAATTCCTTGATTGCAAATATGTGTATTTGAAAGGCTTTCAAGTGTTTTTTCATAATATTTAGTAGGAATTAATCCTTCCTGAATGCAGTTCATGTCTGCTCTAGAATCAATTAATACCACTAAATTTCAAGTATATTCATTGTTTATGACTATATTCATTTGGCAATACCATTTTTGGTAAGTTGTAGTGACTATTCGCTGAATAAATTTTTCTTGGTTTATTTCTTTAGCTAATTCTTTTTCAATTTTTTTTGTTACATCATCTAGCTATTCTTTCTTATCTATATCCTGTCTTAGGTAGATTTCTAGTTTTGCCTTTAGTTCTAATACTTCCAATTCTCTATTGATTTCATTTTCTTTAATTTGTTTTATCTCGTCTTTTATGTTTTTTATTTCTTGTTGTAGGTCGTGTATATTGGCTGATGGTGTTTTTTCTTTTTCAAATCTTTCTAGAATATTCTTCATTAATAACGGGGGAGGTTTTTCTTTATCTTTTTTGTCTTGATCTAGCAAATCTTTTAGTTTTACAAGATATTGCTTCTTAATTTCTCTGTCTTCAATTTTATCAATTATATCAATTAAAAATTGTAAACTTTCTCTAGAGATAGCTCTTATCTGTAATTGGTTTACACAGTTTTCACATATGCAATATCTGGGTCCTTGACATTCTTGGCTAGTGTCGTTATCTTATTTTTCTGAAGGAGTTTCTTCTTTTTCTTGTATTTGGTAAATATGATCTTCTTCTTGTTTTGAAATATATTTAGATTCGGAAGAAAGCTCAATTTCATCATTAATCATGATTTTTAACAAGTTATTCTTATTTTCTTCGCTTATATATAATTCTCTAATTTTTTGTTCTGTTTTACAGTTTGTAGAATAATTCCCAAATTGTCCGCATTTATAGCAAACAATGGTTTTCTTTCCTTGTTTAGGTTTGAATTTTTCTGGTTGTGAAGAATTATATTTATATGGTTTCTTAAAGGAAGATTTAGGAAATCTTTTATGTTTGGACTGTCTTGGGTATGAAGACTTATATGGCTTAGTTTCAAATTGGGGTTTTCTCTTGTAGACCGGTTTTCTTTGTGAATGAGCACTAATTTTTTCAAAACTATACTGTTCACAAAAGTTTCCTAGTTCCATTTTTCCAAGTTTCTTATCTAAATAGATTTTTCGTTGTAATTTCATATCATTACAGATTCTTAATCTTACTGTATTAATGGTGTTTATGATATTTCCATAGGTCATCCTATCATATTTGATTATTCCTTAATATCTTTGTCTTAACTCATTACGAACCTTTTCCGCGAAGAGTCTTGGTAATCCAGCTATAAATCTTTCTTTCCAAAATTCAGAATTTCCATCCTGACATTGAAATACTTTTGGAATGAAATTGTCTTTGTACCATCTAAAATCGGCTAACGTGGGGCATCTTAGGTTCATAAATTGTACCAAATATCATTCTTGTATCTGTATAGGTTCTCCTACAAAGGATTTTATTATGGCATAAATTAATTGTTCTAGATTATGTAAAACTAATTCTTCTTGGCCTGTAGACGGGTTTCTTCTAACGGTATGATATTCTCTTATAGTTTTTTTATCTTCTTCGGAAAGGATGTTTTCCCGCCATCCTTTCAAACTGCCTGTAAATCCTTGGATTAATATGTCAAATATGTTATCATCATTATTATTTTCAATTCGATAGGCGGCTATGGCCATCATCATTTCTTGGGTAAAATTCATTATTTCATATTCGTTTTGTCCATCTAGATTCCATTCATAGATAAACTTTCTATCATAGCTTGTTCTTGTAAAGGGGCATTCTTCAAATTGTAGGTCTGGTAAAGTCGATATTGGGTAATAGATTTTTCTATTATTATTGTAATTTCTTTAACTTTATGTAAAGTTATTTCCTTCGTATCTTGATATGGTTGTTCAATTTTAGTTATGACATTTATCCTAGCAGTGCTGGTTTTACCTTGGTCTTCGATTTCTAATCTAGCTAGTTGTTTATTTATTTTTTCTATTAAGTCTTTGTCTGAGTTTCCTAATCTTATTGTTTTGGCTTGCTCTCTAGATATGGCTTCATGTTTGAAGATTGACCACTAGGGATCCAATTGATATTTATCTAAAGGAGATGTAATTTTTATTGTAGTTTCTTCAGTTTTATTTTCTATTCGAGTTAATTGTTGACTTACCGTGTGTAATAATTGATTTGTATAATTATTTTGTTGCTGTATTTTCTGTATTCCTTTTATATCTCTGTGATTTTTAAAGTGGAAGCTATTATTTTGTCTTCTCCTACCTTAATTTTTATTTCTTCTAAAGGAGGATGTATGGCCGTTACACAAGTATTGTTCTTACAGATCCCATTTTTGGTTCTGGCTGTATTTAAGATTTACTGAAGGGTGATTTTCAGCAAAGGGGTAAATATTTCATTATTAAATGTGTACATCTTAAACCATGTAAAGAAGTATATATTTTCTCTTATTTGATTCATCTGTTCGTACCACTTTTTTCTTATTTCTGTCTATTGTTCTTCAAAGAAAGTGGCAAAGAACCATTCTCTTTCTTTTTTATGTATGGTTAACATGAATTCTTTTCGTATTAAATCTTTATTGATTTCAAAATTGTTACTTCTTATTACTCTAAGTTGGGACTTAACGGAATGACAATCTGAAGGCTGAAATTCTCTTTCAATTTCAGATCTTGTGTCTAAATTTATATGTTCTGGTTCATAGATGGGTTCTGGTATTCTTAGCTCAAAGTTTACTCCTCTTAAATTGTGTCTTAAAGCGTTATTATCCTGATTGTCAAACGATCTCCTAGGGTTAGAGATTGGGGTTGATTTTCTTGTATCTAAGCTTGAAGAAGAGGCAGATCTATTCAACATGGTAATAGATATGTCTCCTTCATCATTTTGGGTTATCTCTTTTATTTGCAATTTCTTTAAAGGGGTTGGATTTGCCAGCTTAGGGAATTTCCATTCTGTAGCAATTCTATTTCTTCATGTTTAAGTGTTTTTGGCACTAAATCTGTTGTCATAGAAGGGTTTCCTAATTCTATTAACATGGTTTTACCTTTAGGTGATTCTTTAAGAGCTTTAAAGTTTTTATGTGTCTTAGTTACCAGTCAAAATTTGCAGGAACAATTACAGAATTGGTCCATGCCAACCTTTATGACAGAAGAGATTTATAGGAAAAGCACTTTTGATTTTTCCTATATAACTTAAACAATTGAGTAAGAAGTCAGTATTACAAATAGTCGACAGGCAGTATTTGTAATACTTGAAGCTACAATTACGAAATATAAAAACAGATATCAATGGATACATTTGGCAATGATCCAAATAGCCATAAAACCTAACTTTAGACAAGGACTAAACAAACCTGTGTTTGTCTATATAAGGGATAGGAGACAGTTAAATTTTTGAGAATCTATAGTTGGTGTAATACAAACAAATCTACTTAATGGTCTAGCATACTTTGATTGCTTTCCAAAAATAGGGTATGCAAAAAATGGATCAAAAATCGATGAGGAGAAATGGAGCAAAGAATGAGTCTAAGCTTCTGATACCCATAACGCTTTAGAAGCTTCACAACAAGAATCCCATGCAGATTCAAAGGGCAAAAGCTCTCAACTTTCTCAAGTAGACTTGGAGCAAAAATAAAACCAGAAAATCCATAATGAAACTCAAGAAACCCGGAAGCAAAAAATAGAGAAGTAGAAAGACAACTGTCACAGAGAAAGATCACCCACTTGTAGTGAAGGGAGAAAATGGAAGAAAATGGGTCTCTATTGGAGATCGCAATTTGTAGGCTAAGAGGAAAGAAACATGAAACCTTCACTTTGGTATAAATAGAGTATCATAAATAAGCCAAGATGGTCGTTAGGGAGGAAGTTGGGTCAATAGCTCATGTTCAAGTAGGAGGTTCTACAATCATGCAAGAGGCTAGTGATGAAGAGGAAGCTTCGGTTGAGAAGGAGAAAAAGAAAAATGTTAATGGCACTATTTTCACTTGAACCTTTGAGAGAAATCGTGAAAAGGGATAAGCCGAAAAGGAGAGAAGGCAAATGACTTTTACACGTTTTACCTGTTTTAAATTTTATATTTATTATTATCATTTTATTAGTGTTTGGACCGAATTTATAACAAAATTAAATTATAAAATTCATAGTTTTATTATAATTTATTTTATTTTATTGTAATTTAAAATTTTTTTTTATGATTGAGGATGTTATATTGATTATTGAATATTATGTTATGAAAATTATAGACTTATTTTAATTTTAATAAAATAATGTAATAATATTTCAAGTATATTAGTGTTTATTAGTTGATTAGTTTCATTTTAATTAATTTATTAATTTAATTATTATATATAATATATTATACCATATATAATATATATATATATATATATTTTTTTTTTTTTTTAAATCATACCAGTCATCTGTTGCTTGCTGTCTCCACTGATTTAATCACTTGTCCAGTCCTCTGAAAGTTGCCTATAACAAAGACTTAGCTGGCTCATCTGTGGACAAAGGGAGAAAAAGTTGATGGTTGAAGTTGGGAAACAAATGCCAAAAGTGCTGAGTTTATAATAATGCTAGATACCATTATGGACATTTTAAAGTACCAAGATCAAGGCATTTTCTAAGCTCCCCAGAATATTGCTAGGAGGAGCTTTTCTATTTTTTTAATTTTAAATTTTAAATTTTTAAGTTTCTTAAGATTTTTATTTTAAGAAATAATTTAAAATAATATTAAAAAATAAAAAAATAAATGAAAAGAATTATTTTTATTTTTAAAGTTTTTCTATAATTCTTTTAAATTATTTCTTAAAATAAAATTTTTTTAAAAAATTAAAAAACTAAAAAGTTAAAAAAAAATTAAATTTCTCCCGGGAGTAGGGGAGAAACCACCCAAGATCAAATCCTAGAAAGTTGCTTCCACTGCATCTGGATTCTTATAAGTTCTGAGCTTGATGGGGAAGCTACAAGAAAAAAAAAATTGTTGCAAAATCTGGAATCCACATAGAATTCTAAGAAATTAGTGGATTTTTTTCTATTGTTTTCCTTTGTTAAAGGGCAGCTTTTCACTTTTTAAGTTCTTTGCATTATGTAGGTTTCTCTTTTTTTATACGTTTTTTAATTATAATAAATTAATGTTCGAGTCAACTAGTTTGTATTTTAACTAATTCACTTTTTCATTGGTCAAAACTCAAAAGTAAACCTTTTCATGCCAAGATCACATAATTGACAAGAAATGTTTTTTTTTTTTCTCACATCAAGAAATTGAATTGATCAAAGATTTTAACTTACAATACACTTAATCACACATTACATACTCATAATGAATCAATTTATGTATATTTTAACTAATTCTGTAATTCACTTTCTCATCTACTTGAAAGCATGTCGATTGAGGCTAGACTTGCTACGGGCCAGGCTTCTCCAAATACGGGGTGGAATTTTTGAAGAAAAAAACATTTTGGGCTAGGCCCTGATCTTAAAAAAAAAATTTTAATTCTTTTTAAAAAATAGAGAAAAAATAATTTTTTTAAGAAAAAAATTTTAAAAATAATATATACTTTTCAGCATTAATCATCTTAAAAGCTATGAAATTATACATTTTTTACATATAAAAATAAATTAAATTGATAATTTTTTAAAAATATAATTATATTGGGCCTGGATTAAACTCGGATTTTATCTCAAAGACTAAGCCTAGCCCTAGCCTGGCTTTTTAAAACTCAAATTTTTATTCAATCTTCTTTTTCGAGCCCATATCTATAATTTTCAAGCCAATGATGAGAACTAATTGAGGCCAATACTAAGAGATTTACAAATAAATTTTTTACAATCTTATGTCAAGATATTGACAAAATCAAAAACTTTAATAAAATGTAACAATAGGCCCTAATCTTTCATCACGTACCCCCATCCACCACTAGACCTACCTATGCTTTCTTTTCATTATCTTCTGTAATAAATATTGTTAATTTATGGATTTTATTGTTCTCTGAATAAGCAAGCACAAGATTGTTTCAATATATAGATTTGCAATATATAATTACTACTAAAATTTCCATCACCATTCACGTAAATTTGTTTATGTCCTACTGTCTTATCACTTTGCTTTGCTTTTCACATAAAGCTTCTGTAAAAAATTAGCTTGTTGGAACTTAGATTGGAAGTATTATAGAGTGGCATCTAAAAGTGTCATGTATAGATAGAAAAATGAAAACAAATTCTTTATAGCTTTTAAAAGGCTGTTTCATAAGAATAAAAAATTTTATATTAGATAGATATACACACTTCTCACTCTTCTAAACTCTTGTTTGAGAATATTATGATTTTCAAAACCTATTTTGCTATAATTGATATGAAAAACTACTGTAGAATGATAACTAAAATCATTTGATAAAAATTATTGTGAACTGCATTAATTATTTGATAAAATTATTGTAAAATTATTGAGAATGTTTAAAATTAAATTTATACAAGTTTAAATTAAATAAGAATAATATTTTTTTATATTATTGACAATCACAATAAAAATACGATGCACCAAAATAAATATTAAACAAAATTCCTCACCCCTTATTTTCCCAATCTGGTTATAAAAATCCCTTCAACTTAACCTTGTGGCTCTACAAGCAGATGACATTTTCTTAGAAGTTTGTATTCTATATTTTACCAATCTGTTTCCAACTTAACCTCCATTTTATTGGGACTCCATCCAAAATTATTGGTGGAGTTCTATAGACAAGCATACACAGATAAAATGACTCCCACCTTAAGAGGAGACACAGAACAAAAGCTTGATAACTATTTAACATAGTTGTGGCATTTGTAAAATTCCTAATCTCAAGCTGAAGACCTCAACCCTCTGACATATGCTACTTATAAATTTCATATAGAATCTAATAACACCCCACCTGCCCCTGCCAACATATCAGGATGTGATAAACAAAAATGAAACCTTTATATAAAAATAAAAATACAACCTATATCTCACATTGAACATATAAAGCAATTCATGACATCAGAAGCATTGGCAGCTAACCGAAAACTACTATTTCATGTTGGATGGTAAGGTGACTTGTGGATTTTTCTCTTCCCTTGTAGAAAAGTGGCAGGTGTATTAAAAAATTATTCTTTCCACATATCTGAAAACTCATCAGGTTCCAGAGTAGAGATCCCATGCATTTTCCTCCTCGTCTTTTGACCTTTGCATACTTTCCAGCCTTCTTCCTTTTCTCCAATGCTCGAATATACAATAACCAACATAAAAAGGCCATAATGAAAACAAATGATATGACTTTTTTCAGAAGGGAACTAGAGATATTGTAAGTACAGATAAAGAAGACATCAGCTGAATACCTGATTTGGTGACACCTAAAGTGGATTCTCATATAGAATAGGGCCCCCAAAACTGCTGCCGAAAATCTTAATTGGATTCAAGCAGAACCGCAGCTCAACCTAAACAAGCAGTTTGTACAGGTTAAAAGACTATTCGAACTTGACAGGTGAAAACATAAATCAAGAAGCCAATCTTCAGACCTCAACCAAAGTCATTTTATCAAGGCCACCTCGAGGTATTTTGTCTGATTCGTTATGAGGAACAGAAATCTGCATTAGGAATAAGATGCCATATTGTGAACATTGCTCAGCAAAGAGCAGCTGCAGCAAGATGCAGAAAAGAGAGGCAACAATATGGTATGGGAAAGCCATATTCACATGTTTCCAATTTCCAAAATACGTAGTGCCTTTGTTGTACTTGCAGAAAATGACACCACTAATTACTCATTTAATTTATTAAGACATCTCAATGCATCATAAATAACAAGTTTATATATATTAAATTCCGTAATGTAAGAAACTAGAAGGCCTAAACAATTTACCTCTTATATACCCATCAATAATGCAACAGCATGTGGAGTAGATAACATGCACATCTCTGTAAACGTCCTAATAACATAATAATAGCATTGACATTGAGTGGTTGTTTAGAAGTCATAACAAATGAGAATACCATTGTCCATTAACGAATTTTCCTTGACACTTAATAGTAGATAACAGGAGAGGGAAGGAAGGTCTCATTGTAAGCTCTTCCTTGTTGGGAGTTTTTTCTTAAGGAGGGAAGGAAAATAAAGATATTAAAACTAACTCCCCCCAGCCCCCCAAAAAAAGTTCCACAATTTTAAACATCTAAACAAGAGAAAGGAACATAATCAATTAACCTCTCACTCGCTAGTCCCTTCCCTTCCCTTTCCCACCCCCAAAACAAAGTCCCGAGAGCACAATACAATTGATCCAATTTGGTGGTTTAGACTTTAGACACCAAATATCTGAGGCTCACCTCAGCCGCCAAACCAGCATGAAGACTTGATTTGATAAACAATGGCTCACCAAAACTGAGCTATAATAAAAAACATAAATAGGATCAGTAATAAAATATTTAACACACATTTCATATTATAACGTCAATCATATTCTCCATCTTAAGAAGTTGGGTCTAGCATTATTGCATATCCTTCATATTGATATGTGGATAAACTTGCATTGATCTCTTAGTAATGTGAAACATAAAGAAAAAGTTCCTATTTTCAAATCTCAAACAGCTAACTTTACTTCTGTTAACGAGCTATGGCTAAACAAAATAATCTATATGCATTGTAATCAGAATGTACAATATATTTGTTTATTTGGAAATAGGTAGAATCAATGTCCACAGCAATGAATCCCCAAACTTTAGCCTCTAAATTAATCCAAATGTGTAAAAGGTGCAAAGCACATTGCTTTAGATCTTGTGCAATCACAAACCTGGTAATTCTGGAACCATATATGATCATCAACTATTGAGAAAACAAAAACATGATCATGGAAAGGCTTAGATTTCCTTCGATCCTTCGGCACTCCAAATATCTGAATGCAAGACAAACAAAAAATGTTAGCACTCGGCATTAATAAAAAATTAATTTAATTTTACTATTTAATTGCCCAGAAACCAGAAAACCAAAAAAGACAACAAATAACACCACCAGCCAAATTTAAATTTTGAGGTACTCTATGTCTCTAATTAAAATGGTAAATAAAAGGAATGAGAAGTTTCAGAATCAAAAAATAAATATACAGTACTCGGACACACATATCTGAAATAATCAGAAAATTACTAGGTAGGAATACTTTATCAGATATATGATAACTCTAACACAATTAAAGATCCCAATTCCCAAACTAACCAATTTCAACTAGACTAGCAATTCATCCAGCAAAAATGACTCCCAGCATCAAGTATGTCTGAGTTTAAAGATCAAGTTGTCTCAACTCTCAATATTTCTGCTTGCTTGTAATTATCGAGTTGATCATAATCTTCCATAGATCTTACTAGACCATCATTATTGAGGGTTATTAGGATTGCAAATATGTTAGCCCCTTAATTTAGTCTATTTTATATTTTCAGTCCTAGGGGTAATTTAGTAATCTTTGTATATTCTAGGTCATGGGTTCTATTTGTGCTTGAGTGTATCTTATTTAGGTATTGTTGGGTTTTATTTTTTATGTATACGTTTTCCTTACAGACTTAGTAGTATTAGGAAGTTTCAATCCTTAAGTTTGGTAAGTAGACATCCAAATTTCCCAAGTACTTAGAAGCTTATTAGAAGATGTTTGAGGTATAAAATATATGATAAATTCAAAATTCCTATCTTTGATATGTCATAAACAACATGGGGACTTTTTAATAATTTTTTTATCTTAAATAGCTTATGAATGTATTACAATATTGGACAATATCATTCTTTTTGGATGATAGATGAAGATGATCTAAAAAACCAAATGAATGCAACACCTAAAATAGATTCAAATATCATTATTGAAGATGATGCTTGATAAATGTTTTAATTTATAATGATGAGTTAGGATAATTTTATGATATTATTATTATTATTTAATTTTCACTTGTTGTTTATTATGAATAATTTCTTTTTGTGTATTATATCATTTTTTGTTAATTTTCTTAGATAGGCCATTTTAGGCCTGTTTGGGCCCGCTTAGGTTCTAAATTCCTAGAGAGCCGGGCTAAGGCTTTCAAATATAAACCCGACAAAAAGCGTATAGCCCGACCCGGTCCTTTTTTTTTTTTTTTTTTTTTTTAAGTTTATTGTGACCGACCTGCCCCCCCCATTTTGACTGTGCTACTTATATATAGATTTCCTAGTGCTTGAGAAATTAGAATGTCCACTTACCAAATACCACCTAAGGGATTTGGATCCTAGTCCTTGCAGGAAAAGTTATAAGAGGTCTGTTTAAACAGTTGTTATGATAGAATGATCAGATTTATGAATTATGGTAGCAAATTGCTTTCTTCTTCGTTGCATGATGCAATCAAACCCTAAGTTTGATGCCTAGGGTTCTTTCCTTCTCTTAAACTACTTTATTTTCTTTAAGTTTATCAACTGCCCAGAACTGATCTCTTTGGCAGATCAGATATCACAAAAAATTCATCCCATCAAAATTATTTTTGCTGTTCTAATTTGCCCTAAAACCCATCAAACCCAGACCCTTATCCCGCAGGTACTATTCACAGCACCCTTACAGCTCTCAAATTGATCCTTAAACCCCATTCATTGCCTACAAATTATCCTTCCCTTAACAGACATACCAATTTTCTAGCCTAATCACCCAAGGAAACCCTAAACCTAGCCCAGTATTCCTAACTCCTCTGCCCTACATCAACAAACTAAAATAATATTCTCATATTGCACTTTTTTCTTGTAGATGAAATAGTAAACACAAGAGCAATCTATTGGTTGGCGGTCAATTTCCTTGTCTATTTGTTAGATAAATCTAGACAGACTATAAAGAAATACTACATACAGGAAAGAAAAAAACCAAATACCTGTAACATCATCTCCTTTAAAAGTTTCCAATGTGCATCTTTTTCAAAATTTGCTGAAAAAGTCAAAATAGGGCAGGAACCTCGTAGGTGATTGATTTCTAGTGAGCTTCAACTCCTCCATTGTGTGCACTGGAGAACAGTGGAGTATTTAAAATAAGTAAAAACTGCCTAAGGAAGAGAGAGAGAAGGACAAACAATCATAGTTCTATAAGAAGAATGGCAGCACCTCAGATAACGTTACACAACCAATAACACTTAACCATAGTAATCAAGTCATAAGTAGTACTCAAGCAATCTTGTAATAATAATAAGCGGAGAACATTACCAGCACTAACTAAAAATTTTACAGAATGACCATTAGGGCAATTTACCATCCAGAGACAGATTTTTTGGCTTCCTGCACTGAAATTCAAAGAGTGAGAAGGGGTGAAAAAGACAAAAAGAAGAATGATTTGGACTATAAACCTAAATCAAAACATTGCCTCAATCATCAGATGGAAAAAGGAATAGAAGCATGTTATCCTTTATAAGGGACAAAACTGGATTACATAAAATCTGAAGTTATCATATGTTTGATCTGATGAAATACCTCAAAGAACAAACAGGAAGAACAGTTTTTATCTCAACAAGTTCATTCAGGGTGGCGCCTTTGGTTTCCTTTGACTCAACCTTGTTATCCTTCTTACAATGTGGCAAAAGCGAGACCACATTCGACATCAAATGCCGGTACCTATTATTTATCAAATATATTCAAGCCCCTCAATATAATGTACAACAATTAACCCAAAATATTGGTGAATGCGTCGGGAGCAAGTGACCAAAACCTTCTCTTTGTTCCTAAATATTAGTGAATCAACATCCTTCGCTTCATCCATATCTTTCCAACCCAAAAGCGTTCGCTTTGGTCTTTCTGGAGCAGTATCATCTTTTTGTGGAGCCATGGAGGTACAACAACTTCAGTCTCAATGTGTTTTCTCTTCTTCCCCATTATTGATTTTGAATATCCGCAGTCTGCACACAAACATAGTTGTGAAAAGGACATCCTATTCACTTCTATCATCTTATTCATCACGAAAATAAAACAGCTGCGCAGTATTGTTGTTCACTTCTATCATCCTATTCATCATGAAAATCCCATACTTTCCAAACGAAAGCTAGTTCGTAGCGGTGGTATTTTAGAATCACAGAGAGAGTAAAGAGAAGAAACCCACCTGAATTGGGACTTTGGCAATGGAAGGAGTAAGCTCTCGCTGGACTTCGCCTCCGGTGGAGCTCTCAGCAGAGGCCGACGGCAACGGTGGGGAGAGACAGAGGGTGACGACAATAAGAACTGTTGGAGGAGAGAGGTTTTATTTTGATTTTTATTCTATTACTTTCTTTTTGTATGGAAGATCCAAAAAGGCTCAAGGCCGGAAGGCCAGCCCAGATAACAACAGCACCAAAATATGTCATGAGAATCTCATTTTGGTTTGGCTTGGCCTATGCCTAATATAATGGGATTTCTACGCTACCAGCCTCAGCAATGGGGTAAAAATACAGCACTCTTATAAGGGATGATAGATCCCAAACAAAAAATGTAGGCCTCACATGTGGGAAGCATAGTCCCTTGTAAGGGGTTATAAGATCAAAATCCATTTTCTCTTTATATGACCATTGAGCCATGTCATTATTACATTAAAATAAAAAATATTTTATTTTTCAAATTTCTATTCATTTTCAATAATGGCATCGGTTATATGCATAGTACCACCCAACGCTCGAAAAGATAAATTTTGGGTCCTCGTTGTCGCACCCAATCCTCTCACAATGTAAGAGAGCCCCACTCATTTGTGAAAGGGCATTGCACCCTGTTGCGACGGAAGTATTGAATATATGCTCAACTCGGAAGCCTTCATTCCAATTATTAGTGACTTGAGATTGAGATTTGAGAAAGTCATCTTTCATTTCTTTACCAAAACTGTAAGCTATCTTATCTCTTTCAAAGTTTAACCCAATGACATCAAAGCTATTTGCTTCCAATCTTCGTCAACAGCTTCCATGAGCATTATCTCCATCTCCACCCCATTAAACTTCTGCATCAATCTAGGATCTGCAGCCTTTGATAAATTGCCCTTCTCCCAGAGGTCCCAGACCCAATCAACAACCATAATTCCATCATCATCAACTGGCCTTCTTCCTGTTGCCTCATTTAACACCACTTCCACATACTAAACTACCAGATGATCATAGGAGATTTCACCTTATCCAACATAGACCATTTAATGATAGTGGAAAGGATAAGGCATTGGGCCAAGTAGAAAGAATAAAGGGCTATGGCACTAAGAAAGCTCGATCTAATATCTTATAACCTTTCCTTTCAGGCTAAAGGCAAGAAATTCACCAAGTTAATTGAATAAGTGAGACGAGTGTAATGATTATGTGGCTTGATTGTAGCCCTTGGATAGCGACAATAAAAAAAAAAGGAAGAAAATGATTCAATCCAAAAAAGGATTGAATTCGTTAACTATTTTCCTTAACGTAACTATTTCCTTAACGTAACTATTTTACATGTATACTAATTATTTACACATCAACCAACAATAATTTATCAATCACACTTTTTCTCAATCTCATTTCATCCTTTTGCCTGTATATAAGCCTCTCCATTACAAGAAAAACTTTGATTTCTTACGGACTTACAGGAAAAATCTACTGGAAACTATTTTCCTGCAAATATAGATTATTTTCCACAGGAATAAAACTCGTGGAAATTGTTTTTTGTGGATATTTCTCCTTGAAAAATCCACAAGAAAATATGCAAAAACTTACCTACAAATTTTTACCATAAAATTCTGCAAGGAAGTTCTTGCGAATTTCCCTATGGATTTTCTTGGGAAAAAATCCGAAGAAACGTGCCTGCAAATTTCTCCCCATCAAATTTTGCAGGCAATTTAATTTCCTTAAGAAAATCTACAAGTAATTTCTAACGAACCTTTGAAAAAATCCAAAAGTAATTTTTTACGAATTTTCCTTTGGAAAAATCTACAAGTAAATTGCCTGTAAAATTTTTTTCACCAAAAAAAGCCACAAGAAAATCTACTTGTACTTCAATGTCCCAACATAGTTTCATGCAACATTTCATACAAAATAAAATAAATAATATAAATAAATTAAATATAATATAACAACAAAAATTAATTATAATATACTTAAAACACAAATGTATAAAAAATATTATTTAGTTAAATACAAACATTGTTCAATCAAATTAAAATAAAATATCATAATATTCAATTTACATTATTATTAGGGTCGTTATCAAAATTCTATTTAGCATATAGAAGTGGTGCCTGAGAAAAAGAGCCTTTCTGATTAATGCCCAAACATTCTAAAACCTAAGCTAACGATTATCTTGTTTTTGTAAGCTTACTTTTCATGGTAGCATTACATTGTCGTTCTTTTTTTAATTGAGCTTACAACTCAGCTTAACTCCTTTTGAAGTGATCAAATTCCTCAAGAATACTTGATATACAAACTGTTGAACTAGAAGAGGAGGAACCTTTGAACATCCGACCTACAAATCCCCTACTCTTGGTTCCTTTTCACATAACATATGTATTCTATTATTGGATTAGTATAGGTAGGAAACCTAAATCCTTTTAAAATTAGAGCTTTACAAGATCATAGGAATTAAGTTAGAGGAAGTATATCTAAACAGATGCATCAGCACCAGGGCATGAATTGCGGATTACATTTTGCCTCTGCTCATCACTGATGGATCCACTCACATATTCTGCATAACACTACAGACAAACCAAAGATTTAAAAAGTATGATTACCAAAGAGCTGCAGTACCTGGGTAGTCAACATCCAACTTCATAAAAAATAACCAAATTCACAATCTTGTTGTAAAAGATGAAAACTTTATTACTGAGGAAGAGTACAAAAATATTAATAAGAATCTCTTACAATTTTGCCCCAAAAAAAAAAAGATTAACAGAAATACATGGCAGAGGAATCCAAAGCCCAATCTCTTATCCAAAGTGGGAAGACTTGAGAAAAGAATTAAGTAGAGCCTAAAGGAATTCCAATTCAAAGGTTTCTTAACTCCAATCCTATATTGTGCGAATGTATGCCGTGTTGCAGAATTAAAGCACTAACCCCCATTTGAAAAAACCCCATTATGTATTAACATGTAGCTTTCAACTCAGTAGCAGAGCAACCGGGACAAATCATATGTACCCTCAGGAGGCAAGGTGATGTGGTGGTAAGCTATATGCTATACCTTGGAAAATCGCAAAGAATAATCATTTGCATTATAGCTTCCAACAGTTTCAAATGGATAAGCAACATGTAGCAGGATGAATACTCAATAAAGTCCAGTCTTGCTAAGAAACTTTTTTTTTTTTTTCAGAATGCTGCTAGATAAAAGAATGTCTATTTTACCAGAATGTGCAATTTCATCCTTTACAAATATAATTAGCTAAATACAATGAATGAAAGGTTTGCAGGAAATGTAACAGCAGGACGAAAAGTACACTAATATTATACAAATGTTTACCATGAAGAGGTCAGAACTAGCACAGTATTCCATAATTTGCAATCAAAAGGATGGAAGCAAAACAAAGTTGATACATAGTTTAGGATTGCAGACATAATTTAACCCCAGTAAAAAAGACTGGGATATTTCAAACAGCAATGATTATTTACCAGAAAGGCAGATACTATGTCATATGTATTACCCTGAAAATGACCAGGTTGCAAGAGAAATAATAAATTAAAAAAATTAGAACCACATTTCAAAGAACCTCTTTATTGTTTTCATTAACAAAGATAAAAAATTGATAATTGACAATTACCGCAATGCTATAATATGATTGCCATACAGCTTATAATAATTTGAAATTAATGGCAAGAACAATGCAGAATTCAAGACAACTGTCACTCCATTTTTTTTCACTCACCAAATACCTCCTGAAGTACCCTGATTTTATATTAGGGTTTTTACACTACAATAAATTGCTCCAAAGTTCTCAAAAAACATTGACAAAGGTTTTCATATGTATAAAGTAGAATAGTTTTTTTTTTTTTTGCAGGTAAGATGATCATTTACAATAAGAGTATAATCATCATGTAAAATATATAACAACCTCATGAAAAATAGACTTATGAAATGATTTATCTATATATAATTTAACTGTACTATACTGGACGTATGCTGACAAAATCAACATTTATGTTGTATGCACAAATGATAGTCATTAGGACTCCTTATACACCTATGGAATAAGAGCTTTGTTCAAAATGCTAATGGCCAAGTGAGAATTGTTAAAGAACTGTAGAAGCAGGAGTGAAACTTTCTAATAAAGTCTTTCTGCAATAAAAACCCAGAGTAAAATAGCAGATACTCTACAGATGAATTTCCCTAGCTGTAGGTGACTCCCTTTTATTGTAGGTGACTCCCTTTGTTGGCTTCTTCATCAATTACTGAATCACAAGAAACAAAAACAATGAATAAACTTTCAAAAATCATCCCAAATGATCTTACATGATCTTTATGCAATGTTTTATACAGATTATATCATTATATAATCTCATGTCAAATTGTATCAACGTAAAATCTAAAAGCTTATATAATTTATATTATGCAAATCATTATATGGATACACTTAATGTAATATTTATTAGAAACCTCAAAGTCTAAGGTCTATAAATCTCAAAAAGCATTCTAGATTATAAAGAATGTTGTAGATTCAATAATGAGAATCAGTTAATCTAATGTATATTGCTGGGGTCTTTTATAAGCTTATTCATTTGCAAAACATATTAGTTTTAAATGAAGTTTTATGGAGATGTGATGTATTTGAAATCAATGTTCCTCAAAAAGCCTAACATCCAAATCCCTATTTCACCCCAAACCGGAAAACCCTTGGACTTAATAATTAAAGCATCCAAGCTATAAAATGACATTAATTGGGGCCATCTTTTGAAGTATTGCAAACGGCAAACCCAAGTTTGTTGACCAAAACCATCCCCTAACATCAGTTTGGAAAACGGAAATGGAATTGGTAATTCAGAAGGAAATTAATTGAACAACCCAGCTGTGATCATTACAAAATCAAGTGCCTGAAAGAAGAAATATTTTTTTTACTGACCTCAGGCAGGCCATTACGCTTTCACAGTGGAAACATGCTTGAGTAGCATCTCAACAATGTCTAAGAAGACCTTTGAAGCTTATCCCTTTAAATTTTTAATCTTAGTTTCTGTCTCCTCTTCGAGCCTTTTTCATTAGATCCAGAGTTCCCACTGGTCTATGGAAACACAAGTCGGAAACAAAGAAGGAAATTTTGTTCCTCAAAGGAAAATGCCAAATTTCAATTTCTGTGTAAGATGCTAAGGCATCCCTTTAATACCTCTGGAAGTTGCTTTAGGTAGTCATCTTCCATGCGGGATCGGAACTGAGCTGCATCCCTCTCAGCTTCATCTTTTGTCTGCTTCAATCTTTGCGTTCTCACTGAAGAGTTCATACAAACACACAATATTCATATCATATTATAAATAGAAGGAGAAGAAACTGTAGAGAATGAAAAAAGATAGAGCTTCATCACAAGTATAGATATTTGTGAATAGATATATGGAAAATCGAATTATCCGTTCAACTGATAAAAAAGTGAAGATTCAAAAATGCAGAATATTGAAACATAAAGACCATAAAGGAGGGGAATCCACTCACATACTGGCTTGAAAACAGAGGAAGGGCCTTGCTCGGATGATTTCACGCTATCTGTAACCACCACCACGAACCACTAACGCTCACCCCCATAGCAGCGATTTGGGGTTATCTTCTCCAAGGCATTGCAGCATGGTGGTCGGCGTACCAAGAGATTGCAGGGAGATGGGGAGAGACGGGAGTCTCTGGATCCAGGAGGATTTCGGCAGTGAGGAGGAAAGGGGGAGAGAGACTCTGCTGAGTATGGAGATGAAACAAAATAGATGGGATTTTAGGGTTTTTTTTTTTTCATTTAAGATTTCACTTATTTCTTTATCTTTTATTTATTTGTTTTATAATTGTCAATAAGCCCTCAATTATGGAAAAGAAACAAATACTGCGGATTTAAAATTCACAGATAAATTTCTTACATATTTAAAATTTGTAGGAAACATTTATTTAATGAATAAATAATTGATGAACATAATTTTTTAAAAATTTTAAAAACTTAATTGTTAAATTGAAAAAAAAACATATTAAATTTAATGAACACAAATTTTAATATTTTTTTTATCATTTATTATTGTATTTTATAATTTAAATATCTTTCATAATACTCTTAATTATATTTTAAAAAACTTAAAAATTGAATTGATTACATTCATCATTTTTTATTCGCACAAATTTTTGTAATTATTTTTTATCATTTACTATTACATCGTGCATTTAAAAAGTATAAATTTGTGTCGATTGCATACCGATCGTAATTTGATCTTCACCACACTTGGCACGCAAACTAAGCATACAACATATGTGTGATCCAATAATCAGATGAACTAAAATCAAACGAGATAATGATCATTTGCCTTTTTGAGAGAGTATGGTGACTATGCCACCATATTCTTACGTTCTATTATTATTAATATTTTTTATAAATTTTTTAAAATTTAAAATTTTCAACCATTTGATTAAAACAGCTAACCTTAAAAATGATGCCCATAAATTATAGCACATTTTTTTCATTATTTACTATTGCATCATAAGCTTTAAATATATTATAAAAAATTTTATTCCACATTTTTGTTTGCATCATTAAAAATTTTAATTTTTTGACATTTGGATTAAAGGAGATTGTCATTTTGGTCTTGCACATAAGTTTTTGTATAATTTTTGTATAGTTCACTATCATATCGTACCATTAGAAACTAAAATCGTCCGATCAGAGGGCCCTTGCAGCTAAATTTTGACCACCTTTAATACAAAATATTAACATATAACTTATTTGTCATCCAATGGTAGAACCAGCCAAAATCATTGTGGATTATGTTAAAAAAAATGACATAAAAAATTTCATGTGGATTTAAAATCCACAAGTACTTTCCTGCAGAATTAAAATCTGGTGCTTTCTCCCCTACTCATGGGTAGGAGAGATGTTTTTAATTTTTAAAATTATGAGTTTTAGTTTTTTTAATTTTTTTATAATTTTTATTTTAAGAAATAAGTTAAAAGAATTTAAAAAAATCAAAAAAAAATTTTAATTTTTTTTAATGTTTTTATTATGTTTTTTGAATTATTTTTTGATTAATGTGTTATGTAAATTTTTTTAATACTTTTTACTGTTTTTTTATTTTTTTAAAATTTTTTTATATTCTTTTAACTTATTTCTTAAAACTAAAATTATAAAAAAAATTAAAAATTAAATAAATAAATTTAAAAAATTATAAAACCTACTCATGAGTATTCCTACTCATGAGTAGGTTAGCAAACACCTTAAAATCCACATGTAAAGCTACATGCAGATTTTCCTGCAAATTTTACCTAAAAAAAATCCACATTAGACATTTGTAAGAAAATATTCATGCGTTTTGATGCTAAACTTTTGCGAGAATTTTTGTGTGAATTTCAAATCCGTATGTAATTTCCTACGAAAAAAATTTGTAGTAAACATTTGCAAGAAATTGAATTTTTTCCTGTAGTGCTATTGTTCCCTTTTAGGCTCCTATATACTTTTTTTAGTTGTTTTTATTTTTCATTTCTAACTTCATGTCTTCAGTCTTTTTATAAAATAATATTAGAAAATATAGACTATACTACTTTGAATTCTGATCTTTGTAAATAATTGCCATAAACTTTAAAATTAAAATATAAGAAGACTCATGAATAATAACAATCCTTCAAGCTTTGCTACAATGCTCCTATGTATCAATACTGGAGTGTTTTTATTTTTAAAATTTTTATTTTTTATTTTTTTTATAATTTTTATTTTAAGAAATAAGTTAAAAGAATTTTAAAAATATTTAAAAAATTTTAAAATATTGAAAAGTATTAAAAAAATATACATAACACATTAATCAAAAAATAATTCAAAAAACATAATAAGAAAACTAAAAAAAGAATCTTTTGATTCCTTTTTTATTTTTTTATTTTTTTATATTTTTTTAAAATTCTTTTAACTTATTTCTTAAAATAAAAATTAAAAAATTAAAAAACTAAAATTTATAATTTTAAAAATTAAAAACATCTCCTGGGGAGAAACCACCTTTGTTAAAATCTCAGTAGAGATTCGGCCATACTTGATAGTCATATAACTTTTTAAACTAATAATGATTTATTCTCATATTTAAGAAATCATTTTTCTAATATTACTTTCTTTATTAATACTCTTTTATATAGTGAATTAATATTACTTTCTTTATATTTTAGTACTTATTTTGATTTTGATCAATAATATATAACCACTTGTCTAATAAATTACGTAATTATCACATATGACTAAATGTTTGTTAAATTTTTAACATAAATGAAATGGAAGGGCCGCTATCAAAGTTTATTATAGTTCTTAAGTCTTATTTTTGGATTTTATAGTTTGTAGTAGTTGTTTGCAAAATGGTCATAGTTAGAGCTTTGGTTCTTATAATATTTGGTATCTTTCTTATTTTCAAAATAATGATAAATTTTTTATGAAATTAAGTAGAAAAATACTTAATTCACCTAACACTAGTATAATATAAGTAAATAAAAAATAAAAAATTATTCTTTTTCACGGATTCATTAAACAAGTGTGATTTCATAGGTACCAACAAATAAGTTTATTAGTCTTTTCTAAATATATGGACCTTCCGAGACTCCATATTATATTTTTCAAACAAACCATTTAAAGTCTTTTATTGGTTAAATTAGGGTTGAAATTTCGTTCCAATTCTAGCTTTGTTAGATTATCCAAAAGAAAAAAACAAAGTTCTAGCTTTGTCAATTTTTTAGAATTAAGTTGTAGAAAAAGTCTTCTTATATCTTTTAGGCTATGTTTAAAAGTTGGGGGACTTCCCCCATTTTTTTTTTACTTTTTTTACCTTTTATGTTTTTTTTTTGAATTTTTTTTACTTTTTAAAATTAATTATGTATTTTTTATCTCATATATTTTTTTCAAATTTTTTAAAACTTTTTTTAATTTTTTCTTGAATTTTTTTACATTCCTCTTATTATTCATCCATAATTTTTTTTTACTATTCATTTGTCACTTAAAAAATTCTACAACAAATACAAAAATATCTTAAAAAATTCTCAAAAAAATACATCATATAAAAAATAATTAATTAATTTTAAAAAGTAAAAAATATTTTAAAAAAAATCTTTAAAATGTCATACCGCCACACACTACTTGTGTGAGTGGTAGGATAGCAAATGTCAAGTTTAATAGGAAGGAAACAGAACGGAATAGAATAGAAAGGGAAAGAAAAATAAATTACTATCTTACTTATGAGTAGGGATGCTTTTGAATGAATTTTTTTATTATTTTTTATTTTTTTATAATCTTTATTTAAAAAAATAATTTAAAAGAATCTAAAAAAATAAAAAAAGTAAAAACAAAAATATTTTATAATACAAATATTTAAAAATTTAAAAATAATAAAAAAATTCCTTTAATTTTTATTACATTCTCTTAAATTATTTCTTAAAATAAATTATAAAAAAACTAAAAAAAAAAATAAAAACTTACTCATGAGTATAGTAGAAAGAGTCAAAGAAAAAAAAAAACAAAATGGACTTACCTTTCTCCTATTTGAAAGTTTAATATGAAAATGGACAAAAATTTCCTTTCCTTTGTTCAAATAAATGTCAACAAAATGATAAGTATTATAGATACAAAATTACAATACAATCTTTAATTAAAATAGAACAAAAATTCAATAGACAATACAATAAGTATATTTAAATATTAATTTAAATATAAAAAAATAAATTGTTGTTCCAAATTAATTCATAATACTCATAGTAATATAGATAAATGAAAATCATATTTAAGGATGACAATTTAATGCATATCATACATGAGGAAGGAATGCTAATTTCATATGAAAAACTAGATTTAATGATGGTAATTCTATATAGAAAAATCATATTTGAGAGAAGAGGTGAAGTGAAAGCAATAAGCAAAAATATAAATTTGAAAGAATGAAAATGTAGTATATTAAGTTATAAAATTAAAGGGCAAAGATGTTAATCAATAAATAAAAATAAGTGTTCGCCAATTGAGGGAACACAAATTGGCGTTTTCAAAAGAAATGATGAGAATGGTTCCCCTCCTTTAGTTTTGAAAACTTATAAACAGGGGAATTTTTTTTTTTTTACATTGGTTTCCATTCTATTTTATTGATCCTCATTCTTCTAAACACGAGGGTCTATTTGATTTGAAGAAAAGTAAGATTTACAACAAAAAAAAAACTTCAACTTTTCGATATTTATTAAAATAAAAGTTACCAAAATGATGGAAAGCAATTTTTATTTTTTGGTGTAATGTTATTTGTATACTATTTTTATATCTTTATTTTTTTTTCTCTAATGGATCATTGCTTCTGTTATAAAATTAAATTAAAAATATATATATTAGTTTTAGAAATTGAAATAATATTTAAATTTTAAAGTAAAATAAATTTAATTCATATAATAAAAATCTAATGAGAATGATTTTGTTTAATTTTCACCCCTCTAATATAATATAATGATAGTGATTTCATATTTTGAACATAAATAAATATATGAAATTAGAGTATTAAAACGATGAAAAAAGTCATGTATCAAATTAATACTAGCGCTATTTTTTAAGAAAACAAAATATATATAAAAAAATCTTTTTGTTTTTTGTATAACTCGTGTGTGTGTCTTAATTAATCTATTTTCTTCTATTTGATCAAAAGTTGACTGTCAATGCCAGAACTATAAGAGATTAAAAAAAAATCTTATGACTTATATTCTAAAGATTTGATGAAACTAAATTTTTGTCATTGTTTTACATAAAAATTTATGGAATTTTGAAAACATCATTGGCACATAATTAGCTCTTGTGTGAAGCTTGGTCATTCAATTAGTTACTCACGAGCGCTTATTCCATGAGCATGAACAGATATTCCTAAAACGTGTTATTAATTCATAAGAAAAGCAAAGGCTAAAGCTTGGCCATGCTTATATAAGTTTCTCTTTCTTATATTATTAATTCATATTATTTGTTGCATCCATTGATGTAAGTTAGACAATGAGAGGTAATCTTCCCTTCTTTTTTAATCCCTCTCACCCTATTGAAGGCAAGATTTAAATCCATGTCCTTACATACTCTTAAGGAAGAATTATATTCAAAGGCCAACCTCAATTATTTAGTATAGATTTTTGTAAGCCTTGACATGTCATGATGTATGATTTGACAGAGTAATATTATTTTTCATTGTTTTAAAGAATCGAACTAAATTGGCCGGTTCAATCGAGAACCAATCTAGGGTTTAGTTCGATTCTTATTAGGAACCGCAATGTAATCAAACCAATCAAGAACCAATCAAATTGGGAAGTCCACAGTTCATGCAGTTTCCACTTATGATGACATGGGAGCTTGAAAATGAGCCATATCATTCATTTGCAATGAGAATCATCAGTTATTAGGTGCACCTAAGGGTTTGCAGGACTTAAAATTTAGAGAGATTAGTCCTGAACTGTTTGTTTTCGTCAGGTTAATGGAAATCCTTGGTGTCTATTCAATCTATAATAAAGAACATTCTGATATAATAAAACTTTGTACATATTTATATATTAGTCAAAATGAATGATTCCCTAATGAAAAAATCCTAGTTTAGACTCAACTAACACTGAGGGATGTGAATAGGTGCAAGTAAATATTAAGCTCAATTAATTTTAGAATCACACAACCCAAAACTCAATCAAAAAATATGTAATTAATTAAAACTAATAAACAATAAATAAAATAGACACGAGCAATTTGTTGACGAAGTGGAAAACTTTTGAAGAACTCTTCAAAATAAAAACCACTTCGAGTGTAAGCCACCACCTCAAATTTACTATAGAAAGAGTTAATTACAAACTTGTGGTTGACCCCAATGACAACATACCAAATCAATTAAACGCACAAGACAACTTACCAAACTGTGACTAAACCTTAGCCTCTGTAATCCCCTAAAACTTTAGGCCTTCTATAGTATTCCCACTTTGAAACCTTTAAAGATTTGCTCCTGGAACTTTAAGATTTTTCCTTCAGAACCTCTAAAGCTTCTTCTATCAAGTTGTGGTTGAAGTATATTCATTTCCCCTCTCAAATTCGACTATAGCACCTTTCTATATTTTACTTCACAATCTCTACAAAAATGTTGGGCGTTCCTCCGTGCTTTTTGTAATATAGCCGTTACCTACACTAATTTTCCTTTAGGTTTCCTTTTTTTTATATATATATTCCAAGAGGCGTGGTGTTCAAGAAGAAGAAGGATTCCTATTGTTTCACAAGAGTGAGGTGTCCCATTCCAAGATGCTGTACGTTTCCTTTTTGATATATTTACATAGGGCAAGCACTCCCCTGGTCGTAGGGAAGTTTTAAGATTTTTTTAAAAA
>JASKGM010026627.1:43979-63302 GCA_034509205.1 Ceratonia siliqua | reverse complement strand
AAAATAATAATAAAAATTTAAATTAACTTTAATAAAAATAATTTAATTAAATATAATAATTTGTTTATTAAAATTAATATTATTTAATAATTTTATTAATTTTTATATTATTATCTTAAATGATAAACTACTTAAAATAAAATAAATAATAATTAAAAAAGTACACGAAATGTCACAAGAGGGTGAATCTATTCACATGTTTGGCGTTTCTTACGATGAAAACAATATCCAATGTTTGAATTTTAAAGTATTTATGTACCCACATGTATAAAGAAAATATACAAACAATTACAGGAATCTTATAAACTATTAACTATATTGAATTAATAATAGTTGAATTTTAGTAATAAACTAACCATATATATGACAGTCTTTGTAATCAAACTGAACGAACAATATATGAAAGGAGTTTACTTTTCTTAATCGTTAAATCAGAGTGACCAATATTGTGTTGATTAAAATTGAGCCAATCTAAAATCACACTGTGTGATTTAATAATAAAATGTTTCAACAATTTGCACAAATATATATTTATATCACTATTTATACTAATAAAAATATTGAACAAAAATGATTATTTATTGAAGGGGTGTCTTCACATTGAACCCAATATTAAAGTATTCGTATAATAATCCTTTCTTAAATGCATTAATATGTAGTTGAACCAGCCTCCCATACTAATGAATTCTATTGTGGTCGGGGAAGAAGTACCGTTAGTGGATAATTAAAGTGAAATAATACTAATTATTCATAATTATAAAATAATAATAATAATAAATTCTCCTCTCGTGCCTTCTCAAATCTCGGGCCAAATTTTCCCTGGTTCCCAAATCCGTAGCCCCAGCCCCGTAGCCCTCACTCGTCCAACGAGTCAGCGACGACCACTGTCCAACAACTCAACAAGCACGCTGAGTAGTGAGCAGTGAGCACTCGTCCACTCAAACAGCAACTCTCCAAAAGACCATGCCCTACACTCTACATTGGTCCATCGTGAAATGTTGCTACAAGAGAGGGCAATGAAAATTTTTTCTTTTTTCATATAATGTATTTTATTATATATAAATAAAAATATTACAATTTAACTCTTACAATAAAAATTAATTTTTTTATCTTTAATTCTTCTAATAATAATGGTCAGGATGACTACAAGTTGTTTCATACCGCGTTTATTGGGGTTTTATGGGTTTTTGTGTTTCTAACATCCTATTGAGAATCCCATTATATTTGGGCGTTTTGTTATGGTACAAAAATTTAAAATAAAAATAGACTGAGAATTATTCAATTTATTTTAAAATAATAATAATTTAAAATTTTTTAATTTAATTTAAAATATTTATTATTTTACATTATCAATGAATTATTTTATTTTAATTTATTGTTATTTTTAATAAAATAATAACAAAAGTTTAAATTAATTTTAATAAAAATAATTTAATTTAGTATATTTTTTTTTATTATAATTACAATTATTTAATAATTTATTTAATGTTTATGTCATTATTTTAAATATTAAATAAAATAAAATAAAAAATGTATTTCTCAATTTTCCTTAACCATATTATTGAATTTTGATGGGTTAATTGCCTTAACTCGCACCCCACCAATAAGCAAGTGGGTTGAAGGTTCTCTAACTTGCCTGACAATTGGACTTGGATTTTTGTTAAATCCCAATCACCTAAAATTATTTGAATGTTTCTGATGTATTATTAATTTTTTTATTTAAAGATAAAATTTTATTCTTTTTGTTTTAAATTATTTGTTATTTTAATAATTTTATTTTGTTTTAAATTATCTGTCGTTTTATATTACTAATGAAATATTAATTATTATTTTTTCAATATTATCTTTATTTATTATTATCTTCAATAAAGTAGTAACAAAATTTTAAATTAATTTTAATAAGAATAATTTAGTCAAGTATAATTATTTTTTGTTAAAATTAAAATTATTTAATAACTATTTTAATTCTTGTATCATTATTTTAAATAATAAATAATTTAAAATAGAAGAAGCATTTTTAATACAAAAATCTTAACTAAGAAAAGGTTGAGATTTACTCCTAACAACTCTCCATAAATGGTCAATATTTTTTTTGGAGTTCTAGACAAAATATGTTTGAACAATAGCCTCAATGGCTTTTATAATCATACGCGTGTTGAATGTGAATTAAAATTTTAAATAAAAGATTAATTATTTAATATTATTTTGAAAAATGAAAATAAAATAATAATAAATTTAATTTGTTAATTTATGTATACAAATATATTTATATATATATATATTAAAAAAAATAAAAAAAATAATATGACTGTTTGAAATAATTTTTATTTTATTATTTTTTAAAATAGTTATTGAAAATAATTTTAAAAATTAATTTTATAAAAAAAATAAAAAATTTATTTAAATAAAAATATTTTTTATTAGTTATTTTTTATATTTTTTAAAAAATATATGATAAAAATAAATTAAAATATAAAAAAAATTTTATTATTTTTTTTAATTATTATTTTTAGAAACAATTTTTAAAAATAATGAAAACAGTAAAAATATTACTTTTAAAAAGAACCAAACTTGCTCACTGCCCCTGTTGAAAATCGAACGAGTAATATTGGAAATGAATCGACTTTAACAAATATAAAAACAAGGATGGAAAGTCACAACTTACACGCGCAATTCCTGGCCGTGGTATTTCACTCGCGTGAGGCGGGTTTACCGCTACTCCACCTTCCTGTACAGAAACCGAGGCCCAGCACCGTACAAAAACAGCGAAGGAGCTCCTGTGTATATTTTCATTTTGCATAGATTCATGAGATCCTACGGCCCCACAGAAAACTAAGACCGAAAAAAAGCAGACACACAGAAAAGCAAAATACACACCTACTGGATGACTCATGAGTGTTGTCTCTTTCTACGCATCTTCTCTTCTCAATCTGAGAATTCCCCGCTCTATTGCCTCAGCTTCTTCTACAAGCATTTTCGGGGTTGAGAAAAAACCATTTTGGGTCCTTACTGTCTCTAAGGTATATATATAGGCAGCTCACGCCTTCTTGAATCGCTGGGCATTTTACTTTTTTATCCCTTTTTCTTCCGCCTCTTATTTCTTCATCATTTGGATTTTACTGACAATTCCTCAAATTTTGTCTTGCACCATTGTCGTTGCAAATCATATATTTTTATTAATTTTCAATTTTTTTCTACGAAATTAGACATTTTGAGTATTACCCTTCTTTTTAGTTCTCATAATTCTGGGAAAATCTGGCAAAACGATAAGAAAAATATGTACAGATAAATCTTGTGGGTGGCTTAAGAAGTGCCGAAACAAGGGAAGGAAACAAATAGCGAGCTTGTCAGGGGAAGTCTTCGTTTCCAAAATACAGTGAACTCAAGTTAGGTGAGTGATTGTTGTTACTTGTCGAGGTCTCAGAACACCCAAAGGAGAGAGCTTGAATGCATTAATCTTTCATCTTTTGCTGCATTTTGTCAGCAGCAAAACTGACGTTCTAGTTTTCAGATTCTTCTGCTCTGCATATGGAATTATAGCCTCTTAAATGTATTTCGCTGTTTTTCGGCTTCCTATTTTTATGCTGGCGATCGGATCTAAAGGCCTTGAGAAAAAAGCTATTCATTTTCTCCGATTGTAGTTAATGTTACTTGTAGTCTTTGAGCTTCCGGACTCTTCGTGGAATCTAAGATCTAGGTTTGCCATTTTCTACTTTTGCTTTTGTCATTGTCATTAATCGCCATTTCTGACTTTCATTAGCTGTTAGCTTGTGTGTATCTCCTTTTGTTTGTGTATTTTAAAGTTTCCCAAATATTTAGGTTACTTGGTTTGCTAGCCTGTAACGGCAATTTGACTATTATGTTTTCCTGTTTTTTAGGCATATCGGAACTGTTACATTTATTCAAACTCTGTAACATTCAATTGCTTTACTCCTGCTTCAACACTTTCGAATTGGGTCTCTTTTCTTTGAAGCCAGACGATGCAGAGGCCTCCGCCAGAAGACTTTTTGTTGAAAGAGACCAACCCCCACCTTGGAGGGGGAAAGGTTTCTGGTGATAAATTTACGAGCACCTATGACCTTGTTGAGCAAATGCAGTACCTCTATGTTAGGGTTGTTAAGGCTAAGGACTTACCTGGAAAGGATGTCACTGGCAGTTGTGACCCTTATGTAGAAGTTAAGCTCGGAAACTACAAAGGCACCACTCGGCACTTTGAGAAAAAAAGTAATCCTGAATGGAACCAGGTTTTTGCTTTCTCTAAAGATCGGATTCAGGCTTCACAGCTAGAGGTTACTGTGAAAGATAAGGATGTTGTGAAGGATGACTTCATTGGCCGTGTCATGTTTGATATGAATGAAATCCCAAAACGGGTTCCACCAGATAGCCCTTTGGCACCACAGTGGTATAGATTGGAGGATAGAAAACTTGATAAGGCAAAGGGAGAGTTAATGCTTGCTGTTTGGATGGGTACACAAGCTGATGAAGCATTTCCTGAAGCTTGGCACTCAGATGCAGCAACAGTTAGCGGGACTGATGCAGTTGCAAACATTAGATCAAAAGTGTATTTATCTCCTAAGCTTTGGTATTTGAGGGTTAATGTAATAGAGGCACAAGACTTGCAACCAACTGATAAGGGTAGATACCCAGAAGTCTTTGTGAAGGGAATTCTGGGAAATCAGGCTTTGAGGACTAGAATCTCTCAGAGCAGGAGTATCAATCCAATGTGGAACGAGGATTTGATGTTTGTAGCAGCAGAGCCATTTGAGGAGCCATTGATTTTGAGTGTGGAAGATAGAGTTGCACCTAATAAAGATGAAGTATTGGGGAGGTGTGCAATTCCTTTACAGTATGTGGACAGGAGATTAGATCACAAACCTGTGAACACTAGGTGGTTTAATCTCGAGAAACATGTTATTGTAGAAGGGGAAAAGAAGAAGGAAATCAAGTTTGCAAGCAGGATCCACATGAGGATCTGCCTAGAAGGTGGTTATCACGTTTTGGATGAATCAACTCACTACAGCAGTGATCTTCGACCAACAGCAAAGCAGCTTTGGAAGTCCAGTATTGGAGTTCTAGAGTTGGGGATATTGAATGCCCAGGGATTGATGCCAATGAAAACAAAAGATGGGAGGGGGACAACAGATGCTTATTGTGTGGCAAAGTATGGGCAGAAGTGGATACGAACAAGGACAATCATTGATAGCTTCACACCCAGGTGGAATGAGCAATATACATGGGAGGTTTTTGATCCTTGCACTGTCATAACAATTGGTGTGTTTGATAATTGTCATTTGCATGGTGGTGACAAGGCTGGAGGAGCAAAAGATTCAAGGATCGGGAAGGTACGGATTCGTCTCTCCACCCTTGAGACTGATCGGGTCTATACTCATTCATATCCGCTTCTAGTTCTTCACCCAACCGGGGTGAAGAAAATGGGTGAAATTCACTTGGCTGTGAGATTCACTTGTTCTTCTTTGCTTAATATGATGCACATGTATTCACATCCCTTGTTGCCAAAGATGCATTATATTCACCCTTTGACTGTCATCCAGCTTGACAACCTGAGGCATCAAGCTACTCAGATTGTTTCAATGAGGCTGAGTCGTGCTGAGCCGCCGTTGAGAAAGGAGGTAGTGGAATATATGCTGGATGTGGGTTCCCACATGTGGAGTATGAGAAGAAGCAAAGCTAACTTCTTCAGGATTATGGGAGTTTTGGGTGGATTAATTGCTGTGGGAAAATGGTTTGATCAGATTTGCAATTGGAAAAATCCCATCACAACGGTTCTGATCCATATCTTGTTTATAATATTAGTCATGTACCCGGAGCTTATCTTACCTACAATTTTCCTTTACCTTTTCTTGATTGGAGTTTGGTACTACCGACGGAGGCCAAGGCATCCTCCTCACATGGACACTCGTCTATCTCATGCAGATTCTGCACATACTGATGAACTGGATGAAGAATTTGACACATTCCCAACCTCCCGACCTTCTGACCTTGTGAGGATGAGATATGATCGACTTCGAAGTATTGCTGGGAAGATACAGACAGTGGTTGGTGACTTGGCTACTCAAGGGGAGAGGCTGCAATCTTTGCTCAGCTGGCGGGATCCTAGAGCTACAGCACTGTTTGTGATTTTCTGTCTTGTTGCTGCTATTGTACTGTACGTCACTCCTTTCCAAGTTGTGGCCCTCCTCACTGGATTTTATGTGTTGAGGCATCCAAGGTTTCGTCATAAGCTTCCTTCAGTGCCACTGAATTTCTTCAGGAGGCTGCCTGCAAGAACTGACTGCATGCTATGAGTGATTAAATTTTTAAATGTCAAGGAAGGCGCAGAAACAAATGGAGCTTATTTTACTTTCCTTGTTCAGCACCAGATTTGGATTTCTGGTTTGATGTATGACCTTCTGAAGGTAGTAGATTTTGTGGATTTCATCATGTGATAGGATTCTCTGTTTTGAACTTTATGGTAGTCTTTGTTCATTTGTAATTTCGTAGGCTGTGAGTTGGAATTAAATTCGGTTGAATTACCTTAGTGTTTAATTAGATGTGTAGTAATTTTTCCCAATGGGACGTTTAAACTCATCATCTCAACCCTCACCCATTTATGGGATTTTGGTTTTTGCGAGTGTCGTTTACAATTAAAATGTGTATGCTAGATTTGTTTTTGTTTTTGTTTTTTTTTAGTGTTATTACTATGTAGTTCAAATTGATTTTCTGATTCACTGCTGGTTCTGCCTTCTTTTCTGCTCTTTCTTAATTTATTAAAGGCTCCTCTGAAATTCTGGGACAATGATTTGTTTTGTACAAGTTAGATGGATGCATGTGGGTATCGTAGTTCCTGGAGAGTGAGAATTCTAAAATAGTAAAATGAAGTCGCTGCCTTGTCGGGCTTATTTCAAGTCATTTATTCTGCTTGAACTAGGACAGACAGAGATGGCATCCACAATAATTGGGTCTCTTATCTCTTTTTCTCTACCATATTTAAACCAACTTCGGAAGCATAATAATTATAAAAAAAAGATGTGATATGAAATCAGAAGCACTTGTCTTTCCAATATGGAAAGGGTGCATTATACCCTATGAAATGTGAATGCTAAATATTATTTTAATACTTGCCCTGCTTCATTTGGGAGTGAAATGGGGAGGGTGGCTCCATTGTTGAATTAAATATTGTTTGCTCGAATGATCTATCAAATCGCCATCCATGTGACAGAGTAATTGAGGAGGGGAGAGGGTAGACTGTGGGGGACCAATTGGTGGAAGCGGTGGTCAGCTTTTCTCGGACACGGTATATTCCCAAGAAATTTAATCACAAATTCATATGCCTCCTACCAAAGAGTCTTGGAGCCAACGAATTTTCTATCTTTCCTCCAATTAGCCTGTGTAATATGACCTCTGTGAATTCTAAAAATACTTATAAGTAGGCTGAGAACTGTTATCTGCCACAGATCAGCTTTTATGCCTGGCAAGTGTCATCCGACTAAGAATCTTGTTCTGTGATGATTTAGTGTTTATCTTCGCTGAAAATGCCAGAGGAATTAATGCCACTGTTAATCTTCTGGTGTCTCGCCTTCAAAGAGAGAGGAGACCAACAGAAGCTAATATATACGCTCAAGATTCTGTTAATCTCGATCACTTCCAATGTAAAAGCTTCTCTGCTAATTTCTGTGATTAATAATTTAATAAGAAGAGATGGTTTCGAAACTAGCACAACATAGGCCTATTCTACTGAGTCAACATTGTCATACTTAATGTTGATGTTGCCATTTTTCAAAATCAAGCTGCTACTGCATTAGTATTATACTTGAAAATTGTAACTACTCATCTCTGCCTCGTTAAGGTGAACTGCAGAAGTGGGAATGTCTCAATTAGTTTAAATTCAGCGAAAGGCAAATGTCCTCTCACATTCCTTCTGTGGCTGCTTGCCTTTTAGGATCTGTACCTTTGCTTCTTTCTTTGGTTTGTACTTGTTAGATTCCCAGCAAAAGCAAAGTGCCATCCATGGTGAAGACTGTCTGGCAATACACAGCAATTTTGTGACTGCTAGGACCAAATTCTAGGGCTTGGGAGACTCTAAGCTAAATAAAATGAGAGGGTCATTGGTTCTTGGAATTCTATAGAAGTATGGAATTCTATAGAAGCTGAATAAACTTTCTTCAGTGCTGCTCTACTCAGCTTACCCTTCACAAAAGATCATGCTCTTCCGCTCTTCCGCTCTTCCACTCTTCCGTCTCTACTTAGTAGTCATAGGAGTCTATTAACCAACTAGTTATTAATGTTATTGGAGTCCATGACCATAAAGAAGTGAGTCAACATCACAAGTGGACGAAAGGTTTTCACTTTTCACTATTTCTTTAAGGAGTAACTTCCAATTGATTTACTGATAAAATGATGAGATGTTATTTTTATTATATTAATTTATGTGTATATAAATAATTATAATAAATTCTTTTGAGTGTATTTTTTTAATAAAATCATCGTGGCCATTTATATATACGGAGACGAACATAATGAACTAAAAATAATTGAATCTGTGCACCTCTCCTTTAGACTCATATCAAATTATCCTTTTTTTCTATCATTTTTATATTTCTCTTACTTAACATATATTATTTTTTTATTATTAAATCATTAATTAATGTAAAAAATAATACAATTTTATATTTCATATTTTAATAGATCAGTTTGATATACAAATGATTTATTTTCGTGATTTTTTGTAACCAATCATAATGTGTTAAGTTCATAAATAATATGAATCACAGTAAATTGAAGTAATTTTTTTTTGTTAATTTAAAAGTTTGAATTTGTAATTATCAATTTTAGAGACTATAACAATATTACAAATACAATTTTATTGGTTGAAGTCATTTAAGTTTGGATGGAAACAATTTTGTGGAAGTTGTTTTTTTTATAAATCTTATCTGCTTAAGATATTTTCAAGTCAGTTATTTAGAGTAGACTATTAAATTTAAAACAATAAACCCACCAAAAAGCTTTAAAAAATATTATTTGTATATTAATAATATCTATATTTTTTAATATTTTTAATTTTAGTCATTAATTTAATATAAAATAAAATAATAATATATAATAAATAATAATAAAAATAAATATAAGAAAGAGATATAAAGATAATATAAAAAAAAAATCTTTCTTATCTTATCCTTGGCGGGGCTACCATTAGGAGTTTTTTATATTTTTTATAATTTATTTTGAAAAATTAAAATAATTTAAGAAAAAATTCAAGAAACTTTTAAAAAGTTAGAACATAATTCTTTAAATAAAATTCAAAAATAAGAGTAAAAATTCAAAAAAAAGAAATAATTAAATAAATGAAAAATAACTCTGTGCACACATAATTAGAGCTGTTAAAACAGGTTGGACTCGTTGGATTGACCCATCCAGCCCGTTTTAAATTACGATTGGGTTTAGCAATATTCAACCTGTCAAATTCCGAGCCAACCCGCCCGCCTGCCAACCATCAAGAGCGGGGAGGGTTAAAATTTTTTAGTCTGCTAAATTTGCGGACTAGCTCGCTCTGCCGAGTGTAGGGCGAGTTGTAGCTAAAATGGGGCAGGCCCCATTTGATAGTTTTACACATAATGTGTACGTGGTCAGCGGAGTTGTGTGGGGGCTATAATTCCTCCAAAAATTTAAAAAAATTGTATATATAATGTAAGGAAAAATATTTTACAATCCCCACAATCATTCATTCTTCATTTTTTTATCTCACCCTCCTCTTTTTCTGTTCTTTGCATATTTATTGTATTTTTTAAGATGTTTTTATATATTTTTGAAAATGTCTAATTTTCTTCAAAATTTTAACTTAAAAAAAACGCATATTTTTTTGAATTTTTTTAAAAAAACTTTGGTTGTTTTTTTGAATTTTTTTATTTATAATTAATTTTTCATTATTAAAAAATAAAATAATTATTTTAAATATATATATATATATATAAACTCTTTTACTGTCCCATTTTAGCATATGAGAGTAATCTTATAATGTAATATATAATATTTTTAATATAAAAATATGGACTATAGCCCCTCTAAAAATTTTGGAAAATTATATGTATAATATAATATATAATAATTTAAATAAAAATATGAGTTATAGTCTATAAGTTGTAAAAAATTTTATATAATATAATATATAATATTTTAAATAAACAATTATAATTTAACCCCATAATTTTTTTAAACATTTTTCTTTAATTTCACCAATAAAAATATTCTAACTATTTGGTCCACAATTATAAACACGATCTCACATACATGTAAGTTATCATCCGAACAGTGAAACGGCTTTATTATATGCAACTGCAAGCAAGCCAGTGAGTTAATGTGACGTGGGATTTAAGTAAGCATTTAATGCTCGTGAAGCATATTAGTTATTTTAGGGCTTTGAATATTTGGTAGTATTCAAAGTATAGTTTACGCTTTAGCCCTCTCTTTGGACTTGGGCTTCGCTTTGTTAATATCGGTCGAGTGTGGACTTGGGGGGAAATATCAAGAGTCATCTCGTATATAGTGGGCCTGGGTTGACCTGCATAGTCAGTCTTCACTTGCTGCCTGCCATTCCACTTGGGCTTAACTTCATCCTTTTTCCTTATCTTGAAGGCCCACTCAGTTTTGCCTTCCCCAACGAATGCAAAAAAGAAGGGAAAACATAACCATTTATAGTTGTGAATATAATAAAGCCAGGGTCCAACTTATGCATGGAAACAAGAAAGAAAAAAGAAAAAGGAAAAAGGAACAGTAAAAAATAAAATCTTGAAGAAGAATAGAAAAAAGAGAAACCTTGTTTTGGGAATGAAAAAGGTGGGCCTGATTTGATTTAGTAAGTTTTCCATTGTTGGTTATGTTAATTAAAATACAAAAAGGTTAGTGGAGTTAGTAAACCCAAATGCTAGAACCATGGTAAGATGTGAAAGCACTAGCTAGTTACGTTAAATATGAGACAAGACAATTATATATGCTAGTTATTGATACTAGATAATTGCTCTAGTAGCTTTTGGAATTATTGCTTCTAGTTTGAAAGCTATGTTATTCATGTCATTGTCATTATAATGCAATAAAGCAATAACAAAAAGAACGCCCACAACTACACTAATTTTCTATAAATTCACACCCCTTTTAATAATGTATTATTTCTATGCTTAGATGATTATTAATATGTATTAAATATATAAGGTAAGAAGTGAAATTTAATAAATATTTTATTGGTAATTTTATATTTAGTGTGTTTCACATAAAATTGTCTGTCAAAATTGAAGAAGAAGCTATCCAGATCAGACAAAGTTCAGTCCAGCCTGCTTTGTCTGACCACATCTGTTGAGTAAGAGAAGGGATCCGGATGTTGTGTTCAGGTTTTAGAAACTGGCTCCTCTGATTTTTGTTTACTTTCATCGTTCTACGCATCATGAAGACTGAGTGCTAGAAGACAAGGCTAGAGCCATGGGAATGACAAACTTGTGGTCAGGCCAACACCAGACTTCAAATTCAATGTGGTTGACACAAGAAAGAAACCGGAAGCTTTGGGAAAAGCTCCTCAAACTAGATCAACATTTACTATATTTGGAAATTGAAAAGGGTGGCTCAAGGGCCCCACTTTGGATAATTTATACCTTCTTTTTGGTCATTTTAGAAAATTGGAAGGGCCTATATCCCTCAAATTAAGGATCTAGCAAATGCAAGAAGGAGAAAAGGCCATACAAAATTTGGCAAAATCCTTTTTCTCCATCCCTTCCCCAACCCCAAAACCCTTTTTTAATAATAAAACATTTCCATCATTCAAAGATGATGCATAAGCCCAATTGCTTGGTAAGAGTACCTGTAAATTTAATTTTGTACAAACCACATATATATCATATGAGAGTTGTGGATAACATTGAATGTGTCTCTGCCTAAATGGTTCTTCTTCTCCATTCCTTGGAGGCAAGTGAAGGAGATTGGGAACATCCATTTATGTACCTAGGTTTAGCATAACAAAAATTGCCTTCTTTGGTAGTATGCAGCTTATGAAATTGTTCTCTTCCCTTGTTGCTTTCCCCCATAAGAAGCTCTTAGCTCAATAGCCTTCCAACAAGCACATAATTCCCTGTACATGCTGGTACCATAGAATTAGAATGATGATATATTTGAGCTTAGAAGGAGCTGATCCCACTTCATTAATCTATAGGTTTTACATGCTGCCAAGTGCCAATAAGTTTAGGTTAAGGTATTCTTGTCATATGTCTCTCCCTTAATCTAAAAATATATAGAAATTTTAGATTACAATGATAACTTCTAAATTTGGCATTAAATTATGGGAATCATTGACCTTTTTTCATTGAGGTGAACATAACCTATTTTCAGCATGGGGGATTAACAAACCATGCCTCTTTGGTTGACCTTGTTGATCAAATTATACTGTTAATAAGAAGCCAATTGTTAATTGAATTTTATAAGTGTGACTATTATTTTAAAAACAATAGGAAAAAATGAATTGAAAATACTGATTAGTTATACTTGAGATCTAGCTTTCTGTCCAATAACCCCTCAGTGAACATATATCAGATTATGTCTTGCTCAACATCATAATTTCATATAATAATATTTAATATAAACAATTTAGAATTAAAAGAAAGATGAGAATTACCCTTGTGTTAATTAAGAAGTGCCCTCACTTCTTATAACTATTCTAATGAATAAATGATCCATGTTGCAGCAAAATAATGGAATATGCTTAGATATAGTTGACCTAAGGATCATATTTAAATTAATTAAAGTCAGTCAAAACAATTGATTGATGATGGGTTCCATCAACGGCTAGCTAGGCTATAATTAAGATAACTTGATATTTAAATATTTCAAAATAAGTTTGATACATTGAACTTGATCATAGGATATATATCATGTCAAAAGAGTTATATAAGATAATCAAGAAACAATATGCCTATATTTATAAATGAAACATTTGAAATTTCAACGTCTTAAATATATATATATATATATTAATTGTTTGGACAAAGTTTTTAGTTTACTTAAATTATTCTTCATATATACTAGCATATATATAGTCGAAGTCCATATTTAAATTAAAGTAATAGCATCTTATTGTTGGGAGGTACATATACAAATGCAATTTGGTCTAGTACTGTACTTGATGTAATTTCCATGCTAATGATAATCACTTGTGTCAAAAATAAAAATCCAATTCCCATAGGCAATGAAGCCAAGATCCAATCATATTGCCCATGACCGGTATGTTATTTCGCCCATCGTAATCTTTTGCAAACAGTTATGATTGAAACATGACTAGATCTAAATTTTAAGTAATCAAAATTTGCATAATCTTACTAACTAAAAAATTAATATTAATAACAATAAACTTTATACTCTCTATACATATAAGTGTGTGATTAATCTCTTGTTGACTTGAACTGATCCCTCTCATGGGTTGGTTATAGACCAACTTTAGCTCCTTAATCTTTGAACTTGTTATCTTTAATTAGCATATTTTCTTTTACCTCATCTATATGTACTACTGTACTTGATGATAATTACTAATATTATTAAGCATTCCATCATTTTGTGGTCTGTTTCACTTTAAGCAGGGGATTTTAATTGTATGTAGCATCACTGACTTAAAAGGGGTGGGACACATTTTCCAATCAGATTAAATTTCTATATACTTTCTGTAATATTTTTATGAGTGGGTTGGCTAGCATCTGAGGCTTGATGGGTGAGATTGGGTAACCTAATTTATGTTCAATGAATATAAAATAGGGTAGAGAAGGGAGAACCCCAACTGCTAACTCTTGAGTCTTGTTTAAATTTTTAAATTTCAGCCAATTTAATTTTTAACTTGTTCAAATGTCCTTCAATGTCTTCTTATATTGGAACATGAATTGGAATTAGAATTTTCCTATAGCTAGAAGTGACATGTAATTTTTCTTAAGCTTTAAATAATCATGAAAATTATGAAAACATTAGGATTTTGTTAATTTGGCAACCATGTCACTTTCAGATCAGAAATACCCACTTAATTAGGTGATGAATCGAAGTTGGTGAAGTCTTTCCTCGAATCACCTTTAAAAGGCCAACTTCTTATAACTAAAAATATTATTTCACTTTTTGGATGTGTTATTGATATATATACCTAATCCATTTTACCACTGTTTCCCCCCTTTTTATTTAAAAACATTAAAAATTTTGTCTCTTTTGAGAAGAAGGAAGGGTTGAGATGGGGACTGTGTTTCAGAAATAACAAACTGTGTAAAGATAATTAGAGCCCACATCATATGCTAAGACAAAAATATATGTTTATGTTTATTTATCTAGAAGTTAATTTAATGGTATCATTTAAACGGAAAACTCCATCGACAATGACAGTTTAACCATTTTGTATTTAATTTGTATGTATATATATTTATCATAATAACATAGTCCTATTATACATATATATGTTATCGCTATATTAAAATTGGATGCAAGGAAGCTAGATTAATTAATGCAGTCCTAAATAAATTACTATATCTATAATACAATGTTTATTAATCTTGCTCAAAGGATTCTTAGCAATGGAGGCTTGAGAATCAAGCACTTTTTTTTTGGAATAACTAGTGGTATGGGGGTTTGAATTTAAATTTTTTATAAATTATTCAAACCCTTCACCATTAAATTATGCCGAGCTAATTATAGCTTAGCTTATGAATAGAGTTAATTAGTACTTCTAAGTAAGGAGTTGTAGTAGACTTGAATATGACTGAAAAATGTGATATAGATATAGCCATAACTCCTAACTAGATGGGGAAGTATAATTGGATGATATTATAGGAAGAGATTTTAGGGTTGAATTCTTAATAAATAAGAGAAAATAAGCTACGCGTGATTTGAAGAATGCCAATTGTTGATTTAATGAAGGACAAGCCCGCGTTTGGTAATTTTCTATTATAGTTATATATATTTGAAGTCTCGAAATTTGGCATTTTGTTGAGAATCTATATATGAACCACCACATAATAAATGGTTAATTAGGATTTATCATTTATATATAGTATATAATTCAATAATTAAGTACAGTTCTTGGTGAATTGTTTATCAATGGAATAAACATTACACCAATTAAAGCGTTCTGAAATTGTCCTTGGTAAGATTATATTATAGGAAGAAATTAAAAACAAGCATGGGGTAGGTGAAGAAACATGCATAGAGCCATATTAGTGATTATAAATTACTTAAATGAATGATATTCAAGGTCACAAGAATATATTACTATTATGATGGTGAAGGGTCAGCATATATATATATATATAGCAACACTATTCAGCTTGATATGTGATCTCATCCGTTGAATGGGTAGACTTTTCTTATATCATTCTCTTGAGTTGTGATAACATTATTGGTTTGCCTCACCCTTGAGTCAAGCTAGCTTATGTATATTAAATGGTACCAAATCTAAGATAATACAAAAAAGCAATAAAAACAATACCGAGGAGAAAAGAAATTGAGGACAAATGCCAGAGAAAATTTGGTAAGGTATAGAGAGCATGCCATGAAAATTGTGGAAAGAGGTGAAGATTAGTAACAACTTGTGTACATACATGTTATGGCAATTTGAGCACACGTACGTCACTGTAGACGAGCCATTGACGTGAAGTAAGAGCTTCAAATTTGCCAAACTCAGAAAATTGCAATTTTTTCCCACATAACTTGAGCTTGAAATGGAATATACGTACACATGAACGCCAGCAACCATAGTTATTAGATTAGGTTGGAAAGGGTCACTTTTGGCGTGTACTGAGAAGACTGTGCTTGTTGAATATGAACAATTTGACCGCGCTTAAAGGTCTCCTTTTCACCCTGTTCCCTTCTCCTCATCTTTCTTCTTCTTTATAATCAATCCCATTGAAAATCTTGACAATTACAAAGAACTTTCTTCCAGAAAACAAACACCCAAGAAGAGAAGAAAAAAAGGAGCAATATCATTAGTTTGGAAGCTTTTTGAAAATAAATCGGCAATGAGAATATGCTAATTATTGAACCCGTTTCACATTGTGCAAACTCCTAATTGTCTTTCTTTAAGCTTTTATAATCCACGTCGTTTCATTAAGTTTTTTTTTTTAATGTTTTGATTGTTTTTCTCTCTCACTTATAAAAAATTAGACTTTGAATATTGTAACTTGAAGCCAAAATTCTTTTTTTTAAAAATTAAAATTAAATAATATAGATAAAAATTATAAAAAATTAAAAATTAAATACAAGTTAACAAAATTAAAATAAAACTATGATAAAAATAATATATATTAAGTTATTTTTAAATCTTATTTAAAAAAATTAGTGGAATATATACAGTTGACTTGGTGGGAATTTGATCTTTGTGGGAGTAATTTCTAAATTTTTACGGAGTCAAAAAAATTTGCATATATATTATATTAAAAAATTAATTACCCCACCCTCATGAACATGGATCCATCATTTAGTGTGGAAATATAAAATTTAGAAAGAAAAACAATCTTTCATTGATATATATTGTAATTTCTATTTATTTTAAAAAAATATTTAATTCTTGTAAGAGAAAGAAAATCAATGAGAATATGAATTACTAAATATTAATAAAACTAAGGCATGTTATGTTTAAATGAAATCAATTAATTTAATCAGAATATGGGTTTGCATTATTAATTTTTGGAGTGGTTGAACGCTGCCGTAAAAATATGGCAAAAAACAAAAAATTGCGGGAAAGGGAGTAATTAAGGGGATGCGGGTGGGCCTTAGTGCCTTTCCCGAAATCATAGCCGTCAGATCACTAAGATCATCAAGTTTTGTTGGCCCCACCATGGAGCTTTAAATTGTACATAACCTAATCGTGACACGCGGCTTGGGGCGGACGGCTGTACATAGCGGGGATAATCCTCTATTGACGGAAATGGATCCCGTTGCCGTCCCCCGTCCCCCGTTTGAGCAATTCCGGCGGGCAATTGATAGGAAACTATGGAATCCGATCCTCCTATTACCAGCTATGAAAATGATTTAATATGTGATGGATCCACGTGCCAAAATATGTCAAAGTGTTAAATAACAGTTGTTGATATTTTAGAATTAATTTATACGTTAAATTGCAGTTAAAGTAAGAAACACATTTATTCAATTATTATTAGTTGAATCCTTTGAAATTTATATTTCAAATTGGTGTTTTTGAAATTTCATTTATTTTATAAATTAAAAATATTAAGAAAATTCATAATTTATTATTTTATAATTTTTAAATGATTTAAACCAAATAATTCGTATATATAAAATTATGAATATGCAAACACGTTAATATGCGTGTTTTCTTTTTTAACTTTAATTTTCATAATTTTTAATTAGTTTTTGGGTGGTGAATGATGAAGAAAATTGTGGAAAATGAGCTGTATTTGTTAGTTGGACTTGTAAACTGTTTTTTAATGTGAGACCTGGTTTTAAAATTCTTGTAAAATTAATTAAAGTAATTATTAATTTATAGTATTTTAATTTTAAAAATAATGTCCTATGACATTTCACTTGATTAATTAGCTAATCTTCCGGATTGATTCCAAACTAGTTAACTTAATTTATTACATTATTGGGTTTGGTACTTTAATAAAAGATGTATTTTTCACCAATCCCCTCACTTGCAGCAAGAGTTGTGATTGCAAGCCAGGTCAATCATTATAAAGCATAGTTATTTTCCTTTTTTTTCAATTGTTAAGCTTATAGTAATTAATTAATTAATATATTGGGGATGCTATAATAATCAAAACATAAAATAAATTTAATAATGTTAGACATTTTGAAGAGTACTGCGTGCAAAATATTCAACAACAATGTTCAAAACTGTTTGGGACAAATAAAAAACTCATGGCATAAGAATTTCAAGAGGGTATTGACTTTTGTGGGGGTATACGTATTTTTTAATAATGTCCCGAAATTGATATAGATTTTAACATTAAAAAAATGATTAAATAAATAATCCTGATTTGCCAAAAACGATACTTGATGGCCTTCACAAGTCAAATAATTGCCCGAGTCAAACTTATTTCCTTAATTAATTTGCTTATTGTTAAACTTTATAAATTTTATCATATTTTTTTATAAAATAATAATTATTCATTGATCTATTTTTCTTGCTCGGAAGTTGGAAGAGGTTGAAGGACTAGTAGGCGATGAACGACGCCATTTTCACATGGAATTAGAAAAACCTTTGTGCCTTGAAATTGTGTTAAGAGACTTTTAATCTGTGATGAATGATCTCTTCCTATATATAATTATTCTATTTCCAAAGTAAATTCTATCAAAGTTGGGAACAATATGCTTAAATAGAAGTATTTTTAACCATCCACTATGTAGAGATAACTTACGTGTGCAAGCTAGTTTCCATATGAGTGCAATTATTCTATAGTTATTCTTCACTGGCGAAAACGATTTAGAGTGATATCCCAAAAAAATAAAACAGAAAACGATTTACAAGATTCAACTTGTGATAAAATTATTTTCAAAATTGATGAATATTATTGTCTACTATATAGCTAAAAGGGCTTGATTAAGAAGACCTGGGAATTTAATTTAATTTAATGTCTCCTTCGAAATCATAAAGGGTGAATGTTACCTCTCCAAGTTGACGAGGGATTTCAAAATAATAAATTCCCCATGAAATGGTTATGACTTATTACTTAAAATAAACTAATATATGTGTTTTTTTTTTTGAAAGGGGACATTTAAAAATTATTTGAAAGAGAGAGGACAAAAACAAAAAAGGCTACTTTCAGTTTTTCTTAAGGAAAAAAAACAGAGAGGGGCAAAAGAGTCTGAAAACAAAAGTGGCTAAGTAATGATCCGGTAGACAAAGCCGCCTGAGGGATCTACGTGTAAGTTTGCATGAAAATGTCAATAGTAAAAGTTGAACAAAGAGGGAGACTTTTTGGTCATTTCATCCAATAGAATAAGAGGGCTGCACAAGGAAGCCATAGGTGGTTTTCCATTCCGCATACCATCTTCCTCTCTAAAGTGGTTTTTCTAAATAAACAAAGACAGTTTCTCCTACTCTCCTCTGGGTTTTCTGGAGAGAGAGAGAGAGAGAGAGTTAAACAGGATATCCTGAGAACCGCTTTATCTGAAAGTTTTTTAGTTGGCAGAAAGCCAGAAAGTCATCTACTCAGAAACATGAGAGAGAAATAAAGAGAGAGATTGCTGTAAAAGAAAAAGAAGCTTTGTCTTTTGTATCCTTGCATTCAATTCAATTCTTCCTCTTTCTCTCTCTTATCCCTCTCTAGCTATTCGATTATAACCGACTCCCTCTCTCTCTCTCTC
>JASKGM010026627.1:15280-43879 GCA_034509205.1 Ceratonia siliqua | reverse complement strand
CTCTCTCTCTCTCTCCGTGGACAAAGGAAATGATTTTAAGTGGAACAAACAGAAGGCGGTTTCGCCATTAATGGGGTTTTGAAGAGAGCTATTGGAGGAGAACAAGAAGAAGAGCAAGAGACAAAGCTTTTAGGCTCCTCTCTCATGGCTTACAGTATTAAGACCACCCACCAAACAACCACTCAACTGGAACCACTCCCTCTCCCACCACCTCCACATCGTCATCTTCATCCCCAACCGCAACACCATCAAATACAAGACCACCGAAATTCTTTTGGAATGATGCAATCTTCTTCATCGTCCTCTATGCCCGGATACTACCTGTGAGTCACTGTACTTTTCTTCACAGCTGTTAGTCACCCACCAGTTTACGATAAACCATTTTTTATTTTTTTATTTTTACATGTGTTTGTGTCAGCAGAGGCAAGGATTCCGGAGCATATGATTTGGGTGAATTGGATCAAGCCCTTCTTCTCTATCTTGATGGACAAGCAGACCCCTCCAATGTTCAAGACCAAAGACGTGAGCTTTCTTCTCGCTCTCTTTCTCTCACTCACTTACACAGATAAAAATTTATTTGAATTTCAAAAGGAGGAATATATTTGCCCTCTTGCTTTTCGTTTCTGTTGGGGAGATTATCCAAGGGATGGGTTGTTTGGTTCACAGGGAAAGCATGTTCAGCAGATTCATATCTGCAGCCTAGTACTTTCTTTGACCGGATCCTTGCACTGAGGAGGAAAAAGCAGAAAGAAGAAATGGAGTAGTAGACATTTCAAGTCCTCAGAAAAAAATCCCCTCTATATCTCTCTCTCTCTTCATCCTTTTTTGATTTCATTTGTTTCTAGCGTCGTTGTTTGGAGCTGTGAGACCATGACATGTAACAAAACCCGGTGTCATGATTTCCTTGCAAATTCCACATGTACTGAAAAAGGGTACGAATAGGGTATGGTTACCTCCGCCTTTACTTTCCCAACTTTGCTTCTTTTTCTGTTTGGGTGGCAGAGCTACAACTGCATGACAATTCCCAGGCTTGCTTTCTTCGCTTCACACCTCTCTTGCCATGTCGCTCTTGTTTCTCATTCGGGTCCTCCTGCGATCATTGTGTCCCTTGAAAAAGACCACTTTCAATTCTCACATTTTCTTCGATTGGAGCTAGCTAAGCTTAGATATATAATTGATGTTCCTGAATTTTGTGCATGTGTGCGTCTCAGAAGAGAACTCATTATCAGGTTCAGGAATGAGGCCTCCGACTCTCAACATTTTCCCATCTCAGCCTATGCACGTAGAGCCACCATCGTCTAAGGTATAATAATCTCATTGTCAATTATATTAGATATTATTGATTTTTTGCTGCCTAGTTCAAACAATATTTTATATGGGTTTGTTTGTATTTGGTAGACTAGCATGGAATTAGTTTCCCCGCAAACCAGTGGTTCAAAGAGACCATCAGAGCCGTCCATGGAGTTGGCCAACCCACGCAGCGAAGCTGCCTCTGCACCTGAATCAGCCAAAGCTGTCAAGGTACAGCATATAATAAATATAACTATCTGATATATTTAGTTATAATTAAATGAATAGAACAAGAATCTGAGTTTGGTAGCATCTTTGAAACCTGAGATTCTGATTGAGCTTAGGATATGTATATTTATCATTTTCTCTAACTAATCACCTACGCTATGCATGTGCTATAGCAGCGGGAGAGCAATTGCAAGGGTCCAATGTCAAGTTCTGAACAGGAAGGACCCAAAACACCAGATCCTAAGGTTACTCTAGAATCTAGATCTTTGCTTTCTTCTCCTCCTATTTTTGCTCCTCTTTCTTCTTTTTCAAAAAAAGTTTCCGTGACAATTAATGTTGAACTGTTCTTTAAAAATGTTATGCACAGACGCTCAGGAGGCTTGCTCAGAATAGAGAGGCAGCTAGGAAAAGCAGGCTTAGGAAAAAGGTGAAACCCCAGAAAAATAATTTTATCTCTATTGTGTTTCGCACATTTTAGGCAATACTTTTCAAAGGTGGTCTCTTATTTACGAGCTCGGTACCCATTTATTTATTTGTTGTTTCAGGCATATGTGCAGCAGCTAGAGTCAAGTAGGATAAGGCTTAATCAGCTGGAACAAGAGTTGCAGCGTGCTAGAGGTCAAGTAAGAAAACTATTAACATGGGCAACTACTTATAACTTAATGCTATAAATGGACCCGACCCTGTCACTGATAAAGTTGTAAGTTCAAAACCCAGTAGCACTTACAAGTAATGCGTGTTCTATTTTAGGGCATATTCTTTGGCGGAGGTGCACCTTTGGGAGGAGAGCAAGGCCTTCCTGTCGCTATGAGTAGCATTAGCTCAGGTCTTTCCAATCATATAAAAACTCTATATTATACATCTGATAAGATTCTGACTCCTGTGTTTGTACAATAATTTCAGATGCTGCAATGTTCGACGTGGAATATGCGAGATGGCTAGAGGAGCACCATCGGCTAGCGTGCGAGCTAAGAGCTGCAGTTCAAGAGCACCTTCCTGAGAACGAGCTTCGGCTTTTCGTTGATAATTGCCTGGCTCATTATGACCAAGTAATGAACCTGAAGAGCATGGTGGCAAAAACAGACGTATTCCACCTTGTTTCTGGCATGTGGAAGACCCCAGCTGAACGTTGCTTCATGTGGATCGGTGGATTCAGGCCCTCTGAACTCATTAAGGTACATCAGTAACCCATCCTAAAAATGCTATCTATATCACACTTAACGTTATGTTATGTGACAACAAGATGACAAAAGATATATGGAGTTTCAATGTCAGGGACGATAACAAGTTAGGCTTACAGTTGGTCTCGCTTTCTTCTTCTTCTCTTTTCTTCATTTATATGTGTTTTTAGATTATTTGCATGCGGAGGAATCGGGGTATGATTTAAATCAACTACTCCAAGAAGGTGAAATAAATGCATGGAGTCCGTTTTGTCGGTGGGGCTATGGGCTAGCAAAGAAAATCTGAATATAATGGGTTCAATTAATGGCGAAAGGTATCAATATCAAGAAGGTTTCCGGTAATGGGTAGAGTTAGGCTTCATTCCCATAAAGCCATTCCTTTCAGTCCAATTTGGAGTTGGAAACGGAAATTAAGAGAGAAAAGAGAAAGAGGGTGGCACGGGTCTCTATCTCTCATTGTCTTTTTTCTCCTTGTTGTTGATGGGAATAAAGTTGTTGTTCCCATACCCATTTCTTCCTTTGTACTTTAGTTAATCAATAAACAACGTCTCAACGAGAAATTTCTGTGAAATTATAGTTCCTAAGTCAAACGTTGTTTTGAGTGTAAGACATGTATGGTTTATTATTTATTCATGTTTCATATAGATAATTGTAAATCAAATAGAGCCCCTGACGGAACAACAAATATTGGGTATCTGCGGGTTGCAACAATCTACACAAGAGGCAGAAGATGCTCTCTCTCAAGGGCTTGAAGCTCTGAATCAATCTCTGTCGGACACCATAACATCAGACTCTTTAAGCTGTTCCCCCAATATGGCTAACTACATGGGGCAGATGGCGGTGGCCATGAACAAGCTCTCCACTCTTGAAGGTTTCGTGAGACAGGTACTTTCCTTAATTCACTTTGACTTGGGAGTAGGACTTGTAGTAATTTTGAAATGGGTACGTATAGAGTTGATGAATCATGAATGCACGTTGAATATGGTGGTGAGGGGTTTTAATCTGAATCTGATGTGGTCCCCCCATCCCCATGAATATGATCAACGCTTCCATAACTGATCTCGTGGGGGGTCAAGTTGGAACAACCTACTCCTTGCATGCACATATGTCTCCTTCTCAAGAGGTGGTTATACGGAATCTACAAACATAGATGTTGGGACATTATTTATTTCTTGAAAACGACTATTTCTTCAATATACGGTTTAGTTTGGTACAGGTACTTGGATCCATACGCAGGCCACAGATACACCATCATAATAATGATAATTAATTGCAGTCAGGTCTTGTGTGGATGTACAGGCTAAGACATGTGAAGCTTAATTAGGGTATATCACTAAGAATAATTAACAGTTAAGGATGAGAGGGATATTTAATTAATTTGTTAGAAGAATCATGCTTGGTCTTGGCTTTATGGTTTCCTAGGTGTTGTGTTATAGTAGTCTAGGAGGATATTGATAGTGTACACGTGATAGTAGGGCAGATGTGTGGTCCCTCACTGATATAAACCTCATCCAAAGATATCACTCGAGACCCATATCTGCATGATGTCATGGTCGTAACCGTTTGACTTGAAGACACCACATAGACCATTCCCCATAACCCCCTCTTTTGACCATTTCCTGGTTTTTATTTTTTTAAAAAGAATATTCAGTGAGCTTTGAATGAGATGGATACATATTGGATTTGGAGGAGGCCTAGATGAGTTGTGAGAGCTAAGTTCAAATGGCTTGTACGAATAGAATTTGACTTAATAATTAATTAAAATACAAGATCTTACCCAATAGTCCACTTCATTGAATTTATTCCTTCTAAATTCATACTATATCTGCTGTGTGTAGACAAGTGTGAACATGTTCGATTCTAACATGTCCCAGAATAGATCCTATCAGATAGAGAAGAAAAACTAAGAATCAGGTTGACTGCATAGGTAAAATGTCCTAAATTTCTTTGCACAACCTATGATGATTGGGTTAGTTCACCAACTTGGATTTATATTCTATGGGTGATCATAAATGATTTACAAGTCACCCTTAGAAGTTAGAACACATCCTCTTCTTGGTGAGTCTAATTAAGAATCATTTATTCACCACTACAATAATATATCCAAGAATAGACCCTCTTGAATCTACTCCACAAGTAACCAATCAAGATAGTATATGGGCAACAATTATTTTGAGTTTTAATTAGCATAAGCTACCCTTCCTAATCCGTAAGTTCATAGTCGTAATTTGATTATCTGCATTAATAGCCAAAAGTTGACTTGTAATTCCTCCGGCAGTGATGGTCTGGCTTTATCAATGCTGTTGCCATTTTGGATTCAGAAACCCAATGGTTGAAAATATTGTAAGCATGTTGGAAAAATGATCAACTGAGAAAATGCTACCATTTATTTGACTATGGAAGATTTCCAAGTTGGACTGAGAAGGCAGAGACTGTTTTGGCAAATTAATTAATTCCCCCCCAACACCTACAAATTTCTCTCTTCCTTGGCTGCTGACAATGATATGTACATGCATATGCTTGATGTTCTATTTTATATTATTTTGATTGACTGACAATTAAACAAAAAAATAAATGAAAACTTACAGGCAGATAATCTGAGGCACCAGACCATTCACCGTCTGCATCAGATCCTAACGACACGTCAAGCAGCAAGGTGTTTGCTGGCCATCGCCGAATACTCCCATCGCCTGCGAGCCCTAAGCTCTCTCTGGTTGGCACGCCCTCGCCAAGAATAATCACTGCCTTCTGCTTCTGCTGCTTCTGGAAACTGGCACATATACCAGCACCCATTAATTAATTATTATCTCTCTCTCTCTCTCTATATATATAGCTTTAATTAGTTGTAGTAGCATCTTAATCTTCTCTAAAATTATAAATTGAATGTTAGATATCTTCTCTCTGCTGCTTCTCACTAGAACCGACAATTAATATAGAATTAAATGTTAACAAAGCAGAGTAGACTTACTCTCTAATTCGATCACCGGAGAATTGTACGAGAGAAACATTTCGAAATTCTTGAGCAGCCATTTCTGACGGTGAATGGAGAAGAAAAGAATGGATATCAAAGGTTAGAGAAGTGAAGAACGATGGCATTGGTTGTTGGTGAGATGGAGTAAGACAAAGTGTCTAGCTTGAGAGAAAGAAACGGAAGCCGGGTGTTCATCACAAACGTCCATTTGGCCTCTAATCGTTGCATGCATATAAAGGCAAGCTGTTGGCTCACTGCCATTCATGAACATATACACTATGCTTTAGCTCCCAGTTTTCTTCTTTATTAATTCAAAATATATAGTTTCTTTTGTTTTCTTCGTTTTCAATGAGTGGGTTAAATTGGTGGTCCCTTCTCTTAGGTTGCCAGTAAACTGTCAATTTCTCGTCAGAAACCAAAATGAATCCAACACACATTTTAATTCCAACACCAATAAATTTGTTTATACATTTTTATTAAAAAATGTCAAAAATATAATTAATTAAATGTGATTTAGTGATAAATGAATTAATTTTAATTAGCTTTGTGTTATAGCTACAGTTACGTCCGTTAATGTTTTCAAATTTTGAATTATTGAAAGCCAGATATGCTATCAAAGCATCCTATCAAAGTTAATAAGTCCGGAAAAAAACATGGAGTGTTAAGAATGGGAACGGTGTCTTACGTTATTTTGGACTAAAAACAGGATTAAGACAAATGTGGCCCAAAACCAGGAAACAGCACGCCACGGTGCGACCATTGCGATTGTGCCGCATGAGCGAAAAGTGTCGCACGGCACCACGTGGCGCAATTGCAACGACGATCGTACCACCACTAGAGTTACCTTGAAACAACATAAGAAATTGTAGTAAATCCATACTGACTTGTAAATTTCCAGTAAAAATGTGGCATTTGTAGATTGTTTTAGCGAAGATCAAGATCAAGATCTAGACCGCCGATTGACGTTGTAGGAATGACGACCACGACCGAGGCATGAATATCCTTATAATCAATTCTTTACGGGTTGCGACATCCACACCACTAGCCCAATTCCTGGCCACTTCAATAAAATACACTCAACAGCACAACATCTGTATGTAGCCCATTCTTTACAAGTTATCTACATGGCCCGGCCCAGTCATTTTAGACATGCAAACAGATTGATTGTAAGAAAATGCTGCACACTGAATCTCAGCTTTATTTTAAGCATGTCTGTGTCCCAAATAACACGAACTAAAATTTGGTGACAACAAAATCCATGATCATTGTGTAAAAATAAATAAAAGAAAATAAGTTTGCTGATACAAAAGAGCCATGGATTCCACTGGATGATTTCTTTCCTTCAATTGTTGAGCCTTAAAGCATACTATCAGCCCGAGACGGCAATCTCCTGAAGAAATTGCTTGGCGCTGAGGGTAGCTTGCTTCGGAACCTGGGGTGGCGGAGCCAGAAAATGCCGCTAACAAAAGCAACCATCTTGAAAGGCGTTATGTAGAGCGCCACAGCTGCAATGAGGCAGAACATGACGAAGAGGCAGGTTGCTCTTGGGTCTCTCCAATTCAGCAGAGCATGAAATCTCTCACCTTGAGTTGCAATGTCTCCCACCACTGTTTGTATTCTTCCTGCCACACTCCTAAGCCTATCATACCTCATTTTTACAACGTCTTGAGGCTTAGACGTTGGGAAAGTATCAAACTCTTCATCTAGTTCATCTGGCTGTGCTGCTTCTGCCCATGACAGTTTAGTATCCATGTGGGGTGGATGTCTTGGTCTGAATCGGAAATTCCATATTCCGATGACAAACATATACAGGAAGATAGTGGGGAGGATCAATTCCGGGTAGCAGATTAAAATGAAAAACAGGACGTGAACTAGAATTGAGGTCACTGGGTTCTTCCATTGTTGAACTTCACCCAGCCACTTGCTTATAGATATTACACCTGAAAATACTGACACCACTCTAAAGAAATTAGCTTTGCTTCTTCTCAAGCTCCACATATGAGAGTCCACATCCAGCATATACTCCACAACCTCTTTTCTCAGGGGTGGCTCTGCTCTGCCAAGCCTCACTGCTACAATGTTCATAGCCTGGTATCTTAAACTGTCTAATTGATTCACAGTGAATGGATGTTGATAATGCATTTTTGGCAGTAATGGTTGCCCGTAAAGGTAAATTATGTGAGCTAGGGAGAGACAGGTAAATCGAATAGCTAATTGCAGTTCCCCCATTTTCTTTAATCCAGAGGGACGTAGAACAAGTAGAGGGTAGGAGTTAGTGTATATACGATCCATTACGAGGGTTGATAGACGAATTCTTACCTTGCCAATTTTGGAGTCAATTTTGGCTCCACTTCCAGATGTTGGCTTCTCATTTCCACCCAAATGGCAGTTGTCAAAAACTCCCAAAGTTATCACAGTACAAGGGTCATACACTTCCCATGTGTATTGCTCATTCCATTTAGGATTGGAGCTGTCAGTAATCGTTCTCGTTCTGCACCATTTTTGTCCATACTTGGCGACACAATAAGCATCTGTGGCTGCTTTGCCATCCTTTGTCTTCATAGGGAGGAGCCCTTGAGCGCTCAATATTCCCACTTCAAGAATGCCAATTGGCTGCTTCCATAGCTGCCTCGCAGTTGGTCTTGTATCACTTATGTACATTGTGGATTCATCTAGTACATGGTAGGCACCTTCAAGACAGACTCTGAGGTGAATTCGACTAGAAAATTTGAGTTCATGCCTCTTGTCTCCCTCCAGAACACCAAAACCAAAGCTTTCTAGATTGAACCAGCGAGAATGGACTGGACGGTGATCCAAACGCTTCTCAAACATGTTAAGTGGTAAGCTTATCTTTCCCACAATCTCATCTTTTCCAGAGGCTTTGTTTTCCACAGTTAGCACAAGCTGTTCTTCAAATGGCTCTGCTGCCACAAACACGAGATCTTCGTTCCAGAGTGGATTGGGTGTTTTTGTAGGACATAACTTAGTCTTAAGTACCTGATTTCCAACTTGAGCTTTTACAAACACTTGGGGTGGCTGGCTTTTATCGCGTGGCTCTACATCTTGAGCTTCAATCACATTAACTCTGAGATACCACAGCTTTGGTGAAACATAAACCTTTGATCGGATTGTATAAACTCCTTCTCCCTGAACTGAAGCAGCATCTGAATGCCAGGCCTCCGGAAATGCTTCATCAGCTTGTGTTCCCATCCAAACTGCTAGCATGACTTCTCCTCTCACTTTTTTATCCCCCCTTCGGTCCTCTAGTTTATACCATTGAGGAGCCAAAGGGCTATCTGGGGGAACTCTGGTTGGCACTTCATGCATGTCAAAGACCACCTTGCCAATATAGTCATCTCTAGCAACCATCTCTTTGTCTCTAATATACACTTCAACAACTGAAGACTGAATCTTCTCCTTTGAGAATGCAAAAACCTGTTTCCACTCAGGGTTACTCTTCTTCTCAAAGTGTCTTGTTTTCCCCTTATAGTTTCCGACCTTCACTTCTACATAAGGGTCACAACTTGCTGTCACAGGATTGGGGGGTAGGTCTTTGGCTTTCACTACTCGAACATAGAGATAGAACATCTGTTCCACGAGGTCGTAAGTGCTGGTAGCCCTTTCACTGGAAATCCACCCACTACCACCACGTTGTCCTCCATGTGGCCACCGTTCTCCCAGCGCAGGTTTTGTGTCCTTCAACTTGTAATCGTCTTGGGGGTTTGACTTTGGAGCAGCTTGAGAACTCATTGGGTGGCTTGCACAATGTCTAGTGCCCTTCTTTTGGAAGCTTCACCTTTCAAATTTCTTCTTGCAGCGGAACCTCTCTTTACGTGTGTCCTGTGCTAAAATGATCTTTCATTCTATGATATCTTCCTCTGCCTCTTGACAAATTAGCACCAGTTGAGTATTATTGCTGGAGCATAGAATCAGTTGAAGTTTGTTTTCATAACCATTGTTGATTAAACACCTGAAATAGGAACTGAGATAGCAGAACACTACAGAGGACAGAGGTAATTGGACTCTCCTGAAAGTTGAGATATAGAGTTTAAACTTTCTCTCACGTTTTGGCTTTGACATGAAAGGAAGTCTTATGTACAAGTCGAAACCACCAGTGATTCTCACTTCTTGTTGCTTGCTTACAGGTTATCTGTATTTTAATTTTTCACAGCGAATATTTTTCTCCCCACTAAACATGCAATGGTTCTTTCCTTACCATTTTTAAGACACTTGGGAAGGTTGGATTGGCGCAATCTCCCCAGCACTTTCTCTGTTGTTTTATTTTGTATTTATTTGGGCTACTGCAGTAGGTCTCTTTTAAGGCCTACTTTCATAAAGCCAACTTCTGTAACTTTCCTCCCTGCCTCATAATCAGTTACAGTTTTCTTTTATTTTTAAACAACAGCAAAGAAGATGTTGATTAAGGAAATAAGATTGATGTGCTTTCCAAGTGTAGAGAAACGTTGGTCCTGAATGCATTTGCTTCATTTAAACGCATCGATTCAGGTCGGGACCATAGTCACCTAGAATAAAAGTAGAGATAACAAGAGGCACTAGTTGAAATTCCCGAGTTTTGTAAGAGATATAACTGATGCCCCACTTGAGAGGATAAAGATTTGTGTTCCAGAATAAAATACAGGTAGACTCACACATACAATCTCTGCCCACTTTCCTAGATTCTTTCGGCTTCCTTTCATAACTTTCCTTGCCAGGTAAATGTAACGACCACTTTGCCCTCGTTCTTTCTTCATGCTTTGGAAATTTTGTAGAACATGAGACATGGTTATTCTAGTAATTAGATTTGACCCGTATCAGTTAGGTTGAAGCAGCATGGACAGCTTCCTTGTGTCTACAGCACAATTAATGTGGAGGGAAAGACAGTCCGTCAATAATAAAGCAGAAAGAGGTAAAGCTATATGTGGAGTTCAAAGAAAAGAGAAAGCATCGTAGAAAGCTTATGGGGTAAGTGACCCTCCAAAAGATGCTTTACGATATTATTCTCACATCTTTATTCAAAGTGCCATTCTGTTTAGATATTCGTTGTTTTATTGCATGAAAGCATATGCATAGAAAAGGATAGACCAAATTGGATTTCCCAAATTTGATTAACTATAGGAGGTGGAGGGTCATGCGGTAATGGGTTTATGCGTAATGTGGTAATGGATTTAACTGAAGTGTCGGTCTCGGGAGATGTCTTATTGGGTTTGACATTTGAATCCTCTCCTTCCTAAATAAGGCAACATAAGCAATGTGCCATTGAGATCAGTATGGAATAATTAAAATTTTAATCCAACCCTTTTTCTCATGCAATCATGTTTCGTTAAGTTTCCTACTTATAGAATATTACTCTCGCCGCAACCTGACAAGACATTGAAGTCCTGCTCCAAATCAAGAAATACCTCAACAACCCTCACCTCTTATACAACACAACAAGCATCACTAGCCAAGTTGAATCTCTACAGAATAGACTTTTCAAGAAACAAGCTCAAACGCAAGGCTTCCACGCTTTTCGAATCGAACAAAACGACAGAGTAGTTGACGTTTCGAGGAAGAGTTTGACATTCTTGCGTCTGATTCTACGACCTACGGGACCCTTCCAGTGGTATTGACCCCAGTGGATCCTTCCACGTATGTTATAATGAGCTGCGAGGTCATATTCCGCAGGTTGGGTGGGAATACAAGTGCTTGTGTGCGTCACAATATTCCTATTTTGATTACGTGTGCACTATCAATCAGTAAAAATTTGTATAATGAGGATATAGCTTTCATCTTAAAGTGAAAGCAAAATTAAAATCATGGAGCAATTGAAATGAATTATTCCAACTTTCCTCCAAGACTTCACATTCAGATCATTCCAAAGTGGTTGTTAAATGTTCAAGGAGTTCATCAGGGTCTTTCCAGTAACTTGTGCTGAGGTATTCCAACTTTCATGTACATTTCTTAATAATAAGAGGATATAAATAATGTACAACCCCTTTGTTATCTTTCATTTTTTAGGGATCTGAAACCACCTATCCATTTTACAACTTCAGTTGAAAACTAACTGTGACAAGGATCAAGCATAAGAGCCAAAGCATTCAGTACTTGTGAGCTGCCCGTCACAAAGGAGACTCCTTCCACGGTAATCTATTAAGCCCATCAACAATAGCCCTGCGGAATTCTCCATTGTGGAGAAGGAAGGATGAGACGTGACCACCTGTGACCCATCTCACCTCAGAACCGGGCCAAGCTTTCTGAAGTTCCAGGACTGAGTGTTTTGGGATGTATCCATCATCCTGCAAACAATGCTAACAGTTAAAAGTAGAAGCTGGAGCTAATTTTTACAGCATACATACTTCAAAAATCCATAAAGAGAAGGAGAACAAATAACAAAAGAAATCTAACGGCAAATGCAGTTATCTTTAATAAACCATGATTTTACAAACACCAAGTATGCCATCATTCTGTGAATTCCACAAGGCTCAATGGTTGAGAGTTTTATGAGCCAGTTTACCAGTTTCGACTTTTTAATAGTTTTTTCCTGCCCTAAAATTGGGTAAAATTCAATTTTCTAAATTTCAACAAAAATAAAAGATTATTTATAAATAACACCTGAAAAAACATCAGATAAACCAAAGAACACAGTGCGCCAAACTGAAATTTTCTTTCTAGTGTAGTTAACTCTTGAATAATATGGATAGGTATATCTACTAGACCAGGATATAATAGGAACATGGATTATGAAGAAACGAAAGAAAAAGGAGAAAAAAAAAGTTTATTATCGAGACAAACTGATCAAAATATGTAGAAGTTTTCCACTTTTCTCTGCCACAGAGACAACAAAGAAAATAAGGTCAAGCAAAGGAGGTGAGGTTTCCACTTTCCAGATTGCTTCATTTCAATGCAGATGATTCTCTTTTTTGTTTTTTTTTTTTTTTCTTTTAACAGTCTTATAATTGTTTCATAGATCTGATCTGTCAACACATCAGCAAAAGGATCAGCCACAGAAATGGAAAGGAAATTTTTTAAAATAATATTGATACCAATCTCGTCCAATTTTCACTGAATACATATTCATAAGGTGACAAGTGATAACAAGTTCTGGAACTTACAGTGGCAGCAACAAAGATTACAGCATTAGGGTTTATGGGAATTGGAAAGCGCGTGACATCTGTGAGAGATAGTACATTTCGCATCCGTTCTCTCACCTCCTTGAGAGTCATTGCAGCCTTCTGCGCTGCAAGATCCTCTCTCAGTGCCTCCCAGGCAGTGCCATGCTTTAAAATTCCCTCACAGAATGCCACAACGGCAGAATGGGGTGAGAGAAAAGGAAGGGTTGCAATAGGCGTAGGGTGAAGTGATCCGACCATTGCAGCATGTACTCCTCCTAGAGTTCATAAAAATATCAAAATTTATATGAAAACAGTGTTCAATTACTCCAATAGGGGGGTGATCACTATGTTTTTGACAACTGAACTGAGACTTAGTTCAAACAATGACTAGTTTATTTCTCAGGTGTAATATAATAATTGAAAGTAATAGCAACACTCAAAAGCTAAACAGGACTGTGAAAAAATTTAACATTATGAGCTCCAGCTTGGGTTCCAGATGAGTCTTACCCATACTAAGTCCACAAACACCCATCCTGCCAAAACCTGCCTCAGAGTCCAACCAGTGTATGAGACTGCGGGCTTCTTCAATGGTTGCTCTTCCTAACAATAGCAAGTCACTAACACACAAAAGTTTGGCACCACGCTGCAGCATAGGGCGTCTTTGTCCATAGAATGGACTGCATTTGCACATATATCATGAATAAAAGCTTATATTTAATGAATGGTTGAAAAGAAGCTGATTTTGATTTTAAAATAAAAAATTGAGCCTGACCTCTCAAGTACCATGGTTGCAATGTTTTCCTTCAACAGTGGTCCACCAAGACGCAATCTCCGTTCAAATGTATGGTCCCCAGTTCCTGCAATTTTTTTAATAAAGAAAAAGAACCAACTTTTAAATGAAATGGCAATGTGATAAAAGTCATATTTATAGAGAGTTTTATATTCTGGATTTGATGTGATGGTAGTTCTTCTCAGCTAAATAACGACGTTATCAAACCTTTAATAGAAGTGTCTTATGTCATTGTTTGATGCCTTTGAGGCAAAGTATCAAATATATAACATCAAGATATACTTAAAAAAATTCACATAAACAAGGGAATACTTCAATCATGGTTTTCCTATGTATGCTCATTATTATCCTCTATGTTCAATTATCAAACTCATCAGAGGAATAAATTCTGGAAATGACAACAATTTGCCATACTCATAATTGCTGACCAAATCAATGACATCCTGAGTTCATTGGATGAGCCAGTAAATGATAAGTTAGCTACCGAAATCATACTATGCTATTGCAAATAAACATATAATCAAGGTCAAGAAACAAGTTCTTCCCAGTTTCCACTGCACAAAACAATTTAGTCATAATTCATCCAGAATAATCTATATAATTGATAGAACGCCAGCTTCAAACAACATCCTAAAGCTGTGCTTTGTGATGAGTATGATAGAAACCCAAAAAAAAAAGGATGGAGATGATAAAATAAAATGTTATCTCTTATTTGTCAAGAAAACAAATAAGGATTAAAATGAGATAGATCACCATTTTTCTTCCATCCTTTACAGTTATATCCAAGTATAAGATCAAAATGAAAAGAGAACTGCACAGATTGAACTGTTAAGACTCTGCAATTGTACCCTTATATGTTGCTAAGTAATAACTATATCATATGTATCCTAAACAGGGTAACAAAGAGGAACACATTTTTTTCCCGCCATTTTTTAAAAAACAAAATGTACAAAGAGATATCCTTTTAGGCTTTTACAATTCTTTCACTTTTTCATTTTTCTACCCAAGCGCGAATATGATAAGATTTAAAATTTTTCTTTTCCATCTTTTTTTGCAATCGGTGTTACCATGTATAGGCTATAAATGCAATTTGAACAGAGCAGGATCAGATTAAAAATTAATCCCCAGAATTGAGCAGCCAAGTCCAAACAATAAGAATCCTACGTTCCCAACCTAGGAACTATACATACGCTTGACAATCAATATATTACTGCTCAAAGTTCAAAATATAAACTTTAAATTCAAACTCGATTAACCCCTGATGGCAGATAAGCCAACAATTATAATCTGATCTCAAGTCTATGGTGAAATTACAACTTGAGCTTCAGCCTAGTAGCATGTTGACGACAACCAAATGATATAACGCAGAGGCAAAAGTTAAAGTATGTTACCTGCAAGATGAACCACGCAAGCCATCTTCTGTGGCGGTACACTCTTGGGCATAAGAAATGCAACCCTTGCATTACGGCTCTCAGGAGGCAATGCATTCAACAGCTGCTCATCACAAGGGGTTTTGAATACCCCTTCTCTCAAACAAGCCGTCTTCGTCTCCCAAATCGTTCTCCAAATGGGTTGAATCAAAATGGGAGGCCAATTTTGTCCTGCAACTTCTGGGAACAACTGCTTAATCATCTTCTCTAGCATATCAAGTTTGGTGCCACCCCATCCTCTGGAGAAGAATGGCGTGCTCATCCTTGTCCGGTGCATGAATGCACCATAAACATGGTCCAATACATAATGAAGCATTCCGAGATTAACTGAGACCATTCTCGAAACACTTAAAATTATGAAATCGAATCTAAAAATCGAATTGTATCAAGCTTTATCGAACCCAGAAGGGATAATGTTCAACAATGATCAAATAAAATAAGGAGTTTTAGCTGCTTAGGACTATAAGCTGATTGATAAACGAAAATGTCGTTTCGTAAAGGCAAGAAAGGAGAAAACTTGTACGGGAAGAAGATAATGTAAACTAGTAGTACACGCCAATTAGATCTGAAAACCGGAAGTCTCATAAAAATCCTCAATGACCACGAAAAATATCTAAAAAAAAAACAAGAAATGGATGGAATTCACAGAGGGATTGGAAGAGAGAAATAGGGATTGATATGCATAGGGATCCCAGAAATTTGAAGAAGCGTAAACAGAGGGGACGCAGAAACAAAGCAAGAGAGTGACAGTGAGGGAATCGAGGGAGATCCAAATATGGAAGAGCGATAAACGAGGGGGAGAGAGAACTACCGTCTACCAAAAACACAAACTGGGGGCGGAGAGTAAACTGCTAATGAGTAATGACACGGTGGATGGGGCCCCTTGTGCGCACCTCTCACCATTATCGTCTTCCATTTTTTTTTTTTTTTTTAAATTGTAGTCATCGACTCATCTTCATCTTCATCTTCTTATCTCCGAAGATGGAGGGAGAGAGGATTCGATTTGTTCAATGTTCAGTTGTTTACCTTGTTTCGAATCAAACGATTGCTGCAAAATCAAGCAATATAATTGAAAAAATAAAATAAGAATAGAAACAGAGAAAATTGTATATCTCCCGCATGCATTATAATTAATTGCACGTTTCCCCTAAATTTGAAATTCTGATTCGGCCATGCCTCCAAGCTTATTTACACTTTTTCTTATTTAATTCTTAAGTTTCAAATTTTAATTTTTTAATATCACGATAGTCTTATTTATACTTTAATCACAGATGGACTGATTAATTTATTGTAAGAACGTAATTTAAATTTAAAATTAAAAGTTTATATGAATTTTGAATTTTGGTAGGCTTGAGTCTACTAAAAATATTAAATTTGAACTTGAATTGATTATAAAAATTATTCTAATATTAGCTATATTTAAACAAAAAAATTTATATTTATATTATATTTATTTTTCAAAAATATATACCATATTAAAAATATTTTTTTGTAAAAATTTGTATATTTAAATTTAAATCAAATTTGTATATTTAATTTATTTTAAAAAATTATTAGTATGGTTCAAATAAATTAATTAAAAATATACATACCAACATGTTAAAATGAATCCCACAAAAAGTATATTTAATATATTTATATTCTAATTTTAATAGCTTAATTTATTTATTTTTAATAAATAAGATTTTTTTTTTTACATAAATAAGTTACTCGACGGAGGAGTACAGGCACTCGAATTGGTTGTGACGGCCACGGGATCCCAGAGACGAAGCCATAAAACTGAAGATGAATATAACAAACTAAGAGAAAGAAAAATAACTAAACCAAGACTTTTAATTTGCCAAGCTTGATCAGAATCACGCGGAAGGAAATGGATTAAGCCTCGGCACTGGGACACAAATTAAGGGATGTGCCCTTGAAAGGGTTAACCCAGGTTTCTCATCCATGTCAACAGTCTCCTTTCCTCCAGCCACCTTCCACTCAAAACACTGAATCATGGCAGCGAGATTCGCCTGCACAACTTGTAAAGCTAGTGAGGTTCCAGGACACCCTCTTCTTCCGCTCCCAAATGGAATTAGGTGGAAATGTTGTCCTCTTACATCTAACTGGTTCTTCCCACTTCCCTCTTCACTAATGAACCTCTCTGGCCTGAACTTAAGTGGGTTTTCCCAGTGATTGGGATCTCTTCCAATAGCCCACACATTAACAAACAACTGGGTCTTTGCAGGAATCTCGTAGCCACCCACAGTGCAGCTTTCAGATGATTCTCTGATAATTAATGGACCTGTAGGGTGAATCCTCAGTGTTTCTTTAACTATCGCTTGCAGGTAAGGAAGGTTGGGGACGTCTGATTCTTCTACTATTCTACTCCTTCCAATTACACTATCCATCTCTTGTCTTGCTTTCTCCATTACAAGTGGGTGGTTGATTAACTCAGCTAAAGCCCATTCGGTGGTTAAGGCAGAAGTGTCGGTTCCTGCCATAAAGACGTCCTGCGAAATTTAGAAATGGTATGTTAGTTTTTGTCGGAAAATAGGTTTACCAAATTGGGATTTGTCACTCCTCCATTTGCATTATTATGATACAAATTTTGGCTTTGGGGTTGGGGTGACAAGCACATAGATATATTTTAAATGCAAACGGTCCATGTTCGGGCATATAAAGTCATATGAAGGAAGTCAAGGAAAGCTAGGTCTAATTTCTTTCCAAACAGAGTGATTTTATAAATGAAATATCCCCATAAGTCCATACAAATGTTTAATCTTTAAATGTCTCTGTGAATTGGAATTATCCACAAAATTGCAGCATTTCCTTTGTCGGACATGGCAATATACTAGTGATAGATAGTGAATGAAAGAGGTGATTTCGGTGACTTACGAGGATGAAGGCCTTTATGTTCTCTTTGGTCAATTTTATGTCACAGCTCTCATCTTCATATATGTCTAGCAAAATATGAAGCAGATCCTTGATTTGATTGCCTCCACCTGCTTCCTTCACCTCCCTCCTTTCCTCTTCATGCTCTTTTATTACTTTGTCCAAAATGGTATCAAACCTGTCCCTGATTTCCTTTAGCCTTTTGTTGAATCCCTGCAAATCCAAATTCTTACAAAACCAAATGAAGTCCGATACATTAAATTTCCCCGTGAGCTCGACGGTGTCTTTCACTAGCTTCCTCACCACTTCAGCTTCATCTTCACCCTCAGAACACGTTTGGCTCATAATCATTCTTGATATGATATTATTCGACAGTGTCAGGAGCTCTCCTTCAACATCTACAGCCTCAGCTCTTTTCGCTTTGTTCAGCAAAAGTCTCTGGAACCTCGCCGTCTCTTGCCGCCTCACCGGAAGGAGCTGGTCCAGTGTCCGGCCACCGAGAAGCTCAGACATGCATATTTTCTTCATGAACTTCCAATAGGGTCCATACGGAGCAAAGGAGAAGTCTTGGGAGCCATATGTTAAGAAGTCAACCGAAGAACTTAGAGGGCGGTTCAAGAAAGAAGCTTCTTGAGTTTTGAGGAACTCAAGGGCGGTTTCTGGGGTGGAAGCTACGACACAAGGGACAGAGCCAAGGAAAAGCTGCATTATGGGTCCATGGCGGGTTGAGAGCTTGTGAAAAGCTTGGTGAGGAATTGGAGCAAGAAGGTGGAGGTGTCCAATGATAGGTAAGGCTAGTGGGCTAGGTGGGCGATGAGCCTTGTTCTGTTTTCTGCTGAGGATGGCTCGAACCAGGATGGTGGACACCACCCAAATGATAAGAAGTTGGATGTAGCCTTGGAAATCGGCCATAGTTGAATCTTTGTAAAGTATATTAGAAATATGTTTGGTTATGGGATTGCCTCTTATACAAGGAAGAAAGAGACTTGGTCTGCCCTCTGTTCTAATAACAAAAAGAAAAATTATAAAACAGAGCAGAATTCAGTTAATAATTTAATATGATTAGTTTGATCATGCTAATTTAGTTTGACTTGTCAAAAAAATTAGAAATTAGACATTTAATAACTAGGAATGGAATTACAAGGAATTGAATAAAGTTGGTCTGGGAGTTCAAGAAATATAATCACCCAGTTTTATTTTGTATGGCTTAGTTTACTTGCAGTTTCGTTTTCCATCATAAAAAAAAAAACAGAGATAATCGGAACAAGAAGTATAGGGCAAAGCATATTTTTCCAAACTTGTTCTTTTTCTGAAAAATCCAATCTGCATATTTTTATTAATATGCTGAGGAGTCCAAATCAATCTACTTGGTTGTCCCAAGTGAATGTTTGATATAGTTTCTTTACGGCAATTGACATGTTTGTCTTGAACTTGTTTGTTTTGTGTAGGCCGGCAACACTCAGACCAAATCAGATCTCGATTAGTAAAACATGTCATCGGCTGTCATATAAATTTTTTTTGGCATATAGTGATTTATTAAATATTATTAAATAAAATAAAATGATCAGTATTTATGATCTTATAATATCATTTAAAAATTTTAATTTTTAGTATATGCTATTTCAGTTTAAATAAATAAAGCCTGGTATTTATTTGAAAAGCCAATGCAATAGACAATATTAACACTAACCAATCAGGTAGACATCCTCTTCTTTCACTTCCAAATGGCAACAGTTGAAAATTCTGTCCTCTCACATCCAATTGGCTCTTCATCCCATTCTCATCTTTGCTTAGAAACCTTTCTGGCAGGAACTCAAGCGCATTTTCGCAGTACTTAATGTGATAGTCTGCAATTGGGCAGTTTTCTCTTGACTATCTCACGATCAATGTACCAGGAGGGTGAAGCCTAATTGTCTCCTTCACTATAGCTTGGAGATAAGGAAGGTTAGCTATATCTGATTTCACAACTATCCTATCTTTCCCAATCACTGAATCAATCTCCTTCCTTGCTTTCTCCATAATAGTTGGCTGGTTAATTAATTCTGCTAGGCCCCATTCTATAGTAACAGCACTTGTATCTGTGCCACTTGAGAACACATCCTGCAAAGGAAAATTGGTACTTAACTTTGTTATTTAGTTGTTATCATCAGATGCTTTTGCAGAAACAGTGAACTAATAATAATCACACTCAGTCTTCAGTCTTCACACTCACACATGCATCTACAGTATGATTAAAACTATAACATATATACCCAAATTGAATTGGCTAGTATTTCAAGAAGCATATGACAGTTATATTAGGCTAATTGTCTAGTAGCAAAGTAGAAGTGAAAGTGTAAATGTCCATGAATATGTGTGTTTTTGAAAAGCTCATTACCTTCAAAAATGCTTTTATGTTATCTCTGGTTATTCTCACCTCTGACTTTTCATCTTCTGATATACTTAGAAAAACATCAAGTATATCGTTTGCTGCATCCTTGTTTGTTGATTCCTTCCTTGCCTCTTCATGGTCCTACATAATCTTTTCGACCATCACATCAAACCTATCACGAATTGATACGGGTAGTTAGGATAGATGTTGCTGGTAACTTAGTATATCTTATCCTATCTTATCTGCTAGTTAACATGTGTTATCCTTATCTAGTAGCTTCAGTTAGTTGAGTCTAGGTGTATTTAACAAGCACTAGTTCACAGTGCTGTTCATCATAGAAATAAACACCATTTTACGTCATTGGTTGTATCACGAACCTCCTTTAGCCTCTTCCCAAATCCTTGAAGATCTAAGTATTTACAAAACCAAAAATAATCTGACAAATTAAACTTTGCACTCAGCTTGGACGTTATTATACTATTTGCAATCCTCAAAAGCTAGCTTCCAACATCGACAGCCTCTCCCATTTCAGCCTTCTTATGTATCATCTGCAAAAACCTGTTTAATTCTTCTTGTATAATAGGAAGGAATTGATCCACCATCTGACCATTCCAAAGTTTCTTCACGAACTTCCAGTAGGTTATCCCAGTAGTTTGGGTGCCTCCCAAGAGCCTACACATTGGTGAACTGTCGAATTTCATAACCAGCAATGATGCAGTTTCCGGTTAAGTCTCTTAGGAATAGCTAGGGTCAATAATGGAAAAGTCAAAGAATAGCTATTATTGATGTAGGCTAAGGATTAGCAAATAGCAATTGGGGACCAGATTACATTGAAAGTTATATAATAATTATTGAGACCTATATCTTAATTTGTATGAGGATAACGTGATGCAAAGAGAGGACAGGAAGAGAAACAAAACTGTAATCATCACTTCATTTTTAATTCTTGTGGGGTTTCACCTCAATGCCAACCAAAACGCAGTGTTTCAGGATATCCAACATTATAGTCTCAAATAATAATTCACCTCACAAGTTGATCGAGTGTAATTCACCTCTTTGGCATGTAACGAACAAAGGATATGCTTTTATGTACATAGGGGTTTGTTTAGTGATTAAGAAGGGGAATTTAAAGAAGAAAATGAAACAGAGATTTAGAAAAGCATTTAATTAGTTCCCCTCAATAATTATTATTGCTTAATAGAAAAGAAGGGGAATATATATATATAGGATTAAAACTTATTTTCATTCTTCCAACTTAATTAGTATGAGTGGAAGTTCATGGTGTAACCAACTCTCTTATTTTGAAATTATATTTCAAATCATCACCAAGAACCTTCAAAACCCATTATTAAAGAAATCATAGAATTAATTTTTTTTAAATTAAAATACAAAATTAATTAATGGAGATCGCACTTGTCGAGTCTTTATATAGAAACAAAGATTAAAAAATCCAGCTACTAACGGGCATCATATGTAGATCAGTGTCATAGACATGCTTAAGACATTTTTATTTTACTTTAGTTTGTTGTTCGGATTCAAACCATTGATTCTATTGTGAAAAAAAAACTCTAAACTTTATTTGTTTACAAAAGTTAAATTAACTTTTTAAGGTAAAGCAGTACTATCCGAGAAGGGAGAGTGGAGTATCGTTACTCCTCTTTAACTTAAACCAGATTAAGACGCTTGATAGGGTAACAAACTAGCGGTTTGGCCAATCCCATAGAGAATCCTGATCCTTCTTCCACGTCAACCATGTTCCCACCTTTGACTTTCCAGTCAAAGCATTGAATCAATGCTGCTATGGTGACCTGTATCACAATTAAAGCAAGGGACGCCCCAGGGCACCCTCTCCTGCCACTCCCAAATGGAATATACCTAAAATCATGACCCTTCATTTCCATTCCATTCTGAGCCCCTCCACCGTTGATCTCATCCAAGAATCTCTCCGGCATGAACTCCTCTGGATTCACCCACGCCTCTGGGTCCCGCATGATAGCATAAACGTTGATTAGGGTCCTGCTCTTACCCTTTACAGCATAGCCGTTGATGTTGCAATCTTCAGCTGATTGTCTAAGAGCAAACGGTGCTGATGGGTGGAGTCTTAGCACTTCTTTCACAACAGCTCTAAGGTAAGGGAGGTTTGGGACATCAGATTCTTTGACTATCCTGCTTGTCCCCACCACTGAATCCATCTCTGCGCTTAACTTTTCCCACACTTGTGGGTGGTTTATGATCTCCGCCATTGCCCACTGCAAAGCCACTGAAGAAGTGTCTGTGCCCGCCAGGAATATATCCTTGCGTAACAATGTATATATATAATCATCATTCAATCTATCATTTTCTTAATAAGATTATGAATAAGGGAAAAGAAAAAAGAACTTACTAGGAAGAAAACTTTGATGTCATTTCTTGTCAACTTAACTTCAGCATTTGGATCTCTATAAACTTGTAGCATCACATCCATCATGTCTCTTCTTTCTCCTTCACAACCCTTCCTATGTTTCTCTTCATGTTCCTTCATGATCCTCTCCACTATCTGGTCGAATTTGCCCACTATTTTGGCAACCTTTTTCCCATACCCAAATAAGTCCAACTTCCCCAAAGGTCCTAACACTTCACCTACGCTTAGCTTAGCTCCTACCTCCAAGAACTCATGAACCAACCCATGAATCTCCTCAGCATCATTTCCATTGTCCAAGCAAGTGGTGCTCATAGCCATCTGACACAAGATATTGTTGGTAAAAGCAGTGAACTTTAAGCTCAAATCAGAAGCTTTTCCTTCACGAGAACACACCACCAAAGATTCCAAGAGCCTCTTGATCTCTTGCTCTCGGATATGGGTGAAGCGGGTGAGCTGGGAGCTAGAGAGGAGTTGGGTGACGCATAGTTTCTTCATGAAGCGCCAATAAGGGCCATAAGGGGCAGTGATAAAATAAGAGCCTTTGTACGGGAAATAATCTGATGAGCCAAAATTTGGGCGGTAGCAAAAATTGAGCTCATGAGTTTTCATGACTTCTTTGGCAACTTGGGCATTGGAGACAACTAGGGTTGTGGAAGCACCTAAATGAAGCTGCAAGAGAGGGCCATAGAGGCGAGCTAGGTTTTGGAAACATTTTGGTATGACTGAGCCAACGAGGTGAAGGTGGCCAATGATGGGTAGAGCGGGTGGGCTTGGGGGGGGTCCAAGTTTGGTGCCAGGCTTGGTGATTGGTACGCTAAAGGACTTCACAAGGATGTTGTAAATGAGCAAAACTAAGCAGCATGTGCTGATGCCGTAGAAGAAAATGCTATCAGTATGGGCAGCCATAGTTTGATAATTTGGCCTTAAAATCGGCTTCTTTGGTTGGAGTATAAAGGCTTTAAGAAAGCATTCAATGTATGGATTATTTATAATGCATCAATATGACAATAATTTCATATTAAAGAATAAATAGGTTTGTCTTAGTTTGTTGAAAAGAATTAGAGTGATTACGTCTTATAGCGATCCTTAATTTTTTTTTCTTCCCGAGTCACTGTCAAATTAATGTTTAAAATAGAATGATGTCGTTTCGAAAGAAATATGAAATGCATTAAGTGGTCCTCAATAACCTTCTCAATTATGTAAAGTGGTCCTAACGATATATGAATAAACTAATTAATCACTGTCACCAATACTTAATAGAATGCACTGCGCTTGTCCTGTGCAATTTTAATAAGAGTAATAATATAATATATAATAATAATGATGAAAGATAATTATATAATATATCAATAATTAAAAATAAAAGCATAGAAAATATATACAAATAAATGGTATACAAATAGTATTATTATTTTAATAAAATTTGCCTTGATTGAAATAAAAAATTATTGGTTTTCTTAGACTTGTTCAAAATGCTCTTATTTTTTTCTACACATTAGCAATACATTTTTTTGTACACTTGCATTTTTATATGTTTTGAGATTAGAGTATCTTTTATATGTTGCAAATTTTAAATGTAAAACCTATTGATCTATTTAAAGAAAAAAAAAATTTGTTATTTGTGGTAATTCTAAATAATTGCTATGGTATTCTCATTCAGCAGTGATTGCTTGCAACGTCTGCAAGATATCTCACAATGTCTAAGTAATGTATAGCGTCAAAGAAATTATCGAAAATTAAAAATTGCTGCTAATTATATACCTTTTTTTTTTATATATAATGGTCTCCCTATAAATAAATAGTGGCACAGCCGCCTAGCAGGATAATAAAACTGAAAATTGGTCGCAAATCTTTCAAAAGATAATTAGGGAGTCAGCGTATTAAGCGAAAGATTATATATAGTACATGAATATGTTAGCTTATAATATAAAAGGGTCTTGCATAAATTTAAAATCTCATATTATAACATAAATAGAGAATTATCATACTCTTTGATATATTGAAGATTTTGAAAGAAATTTGTGATGGTTTTCCCTCCTATCTCCTATGTGAGAAGGCTGATAGTGAGTTAAAAAAGAAGAAGTGTTTTCGTTATTTTTTTCTAAGATTATTCACTTGTATAGGAGAAAAAGAATGACCAAAATTCCAATAAACAATTCTCATAAGCCTTTCCGTCATAAATTATTAATATTTTAGGTTTATACAATAAAACTGATGACATTTAATAATAAAATATATTAAGTCTATCTTCCTGAATTCATAATAACTAATTTTTATAAATTATTTAAATACACAATTAGTGAGATCCATATTAAAATAATTAATTCTAACAGAACAAGCGTTCCTCCCATTGATCATGACTAAGAACTATACTGAAGCAATTGTGATGAGCAGAGCTGTGACATCTAAAGGGTATACTAAAAATAAGGTCAAATCCCATTTCAGTTGTCCGTAATGATTATATTGCAATGCAATCCTTATGATGGTGTTATATTAGTTTTCGGGGCCTTCTATATGTTATCATATCCACAGATTAAGCAAACTCAAGCCATTGCACCATTTGGGGGAAAATTAAATATCATATTGTGAGAAAGAAACAACAGATATCAAGCACTAGAAAGAAGAAATCAGCGTACAAAGTTGATGGAATTTTTCTGTCATACTTGGTAAGTAACGACAAAGTATAAAATCCTGAAGTAAAGCAATAGAAATGAATATATGATACGTATATACATGGGGTCAAAATAGTTACAATGAATACTAACCAAAACCATCAAAGAATGATGGAAAGAACACATGCACATGCCTACTGGTCCTGCTCCAAGACGTTCAGCAAGGATGTTAGTGAAAAATTTGCAATGACCCACTACAACTTCAAGTTGATGATAAAAGCAAACTGGAAACCAAATATCATCTTCTGAAATAACTGAGTCCAAAATATCATCAGATGATGATTTATAGCACCAGAGGTTTTCTGTCCTGTCTGTGATCCATCCCTGCTACTTTTGTTGCCCCAACTCCAAATTTGATTATTTTATACTTCAAAATCAACGCATGGACATCAAAGTACGAACTCTTTTTTCTCTTTCTGCCTTCTTTGCACTTGGTGTTCTCTTTAATTTCTGTAATTCCTCTCTCACAACTTTCTCAACTGTATCAATAGAGTTAAGGAGTTTCTTCTGGGGTGTTAGGGATTCCGGTTCTCCTTCTGACTTATTGGTTATATCAAGCAAAATCTTTGGCACTTTACTAAGAGCAGGTTTCCCGTGCTTCACACCAACGGCTGGATTTGGAGAGATCACTGAATTACCACGCTCGAGTTGAGCACTAGACACTGACATAGAAGGATCAGGAAGCAATTGATCCGCAGGAAATGGACTCCCAGTTTGTTGGCCTTCGTGTTCTCCCAAGCGAGCTCTCCTCCTCTCAATTGCCTGATGGAGAAATCCCTTGCCAATTAGTATTACAAAGCTTGCAAAATCTCCAAAATCAAGTAGCAAAACAAAAACACAATATTGAAAACAAATGGAATGCCACAAAATGTCTCGTGAAAAATATCTCTACTCATTCAAGTTTATTATAGCGAACTATTCTTTCACCTTTCACTAAAGTAAACATTATATAACTAGCCTTGCAGAACTTCAATCCAATGTCTGTCCTTAGGATATATATATATTTTTTTTAATTTCAGAGAAAACTTACAACTTGAGAAAAAAATTCACCATAATAATTGAAAGTTTGAAACTGTCATATAATTAAAAAGGGAATACAATGTATGCAAGGATATTGACGGAATGAAACTGAGATCAATTAGAACGCATCATAGGGAGACGAAGGAGGAGAAAAGACGTAAATTACGTAAGAAATTTTAACAATATAACTAGGAAACTAGATATACACTAGTAATTGGTTAATCAAATGCCTGAATAAGGAATCGCAGATACAAAAATAACTGACTAGTAAAACCAACAAATCCCGCCATCCGAAAATAACTAATAACCAAGATAATCAAATGCACCCAGCCTAAAAAAGAAAGAAATAGTCATGAGTTTATACATTAAGGCTCTAACATAGCAAGAGAACCCCAAAAAACAGGTAAAACAAAAAGAGAAGGAAAGGAAAGCGTTCGTTACCCTCACGACCGCAGTGATGTCACGAAGAGGGGTCCTTGGGTACCAAGAAGGCAGCACACTCCGCGATGGTCGACCCCTTCCTCGCCGGGCAGTTCCTGTGGGACTGTTCTCCACACCCATAGCGGGCCACCCGTAAAGAGTATGCCCACGACCACGCCCACGCCTTGTTACAGTTCTTGGACTCCCGAAACTGCCCCTTACGACCCCACCACCTCGTGTAGCACCGAACCCCATTGCTCCGTGTGTGACCGTCGAGGTACTCTCTCGCCTTGCGGTGGATCCGAACAAACCCAACTGCACTTCATCATCTAGAACACCGACAATACCGGCTCGTCGGCGAGCAAAAGCTGCCGCTAAGTCAACGGGTCTTGACAGTCTGTCTCTTGATGCCGACATACCTGGGCTTCACCTAAAAAAAAAAACAAACAGAATTACACCCTAAAGATCCAAAACAAAGGGTTTTGCTTTTGAGAACTGAAAAATATAACTTAATCAAAGACAGCATTTCCATGTTCCGTGACCATTTGTGAAATAAAAAAGAAAAAGAAAAAAAAGAAGTAGAGGCATTGCAAGAGCAGGAAAGAGGAAGATAATGGAAGATTAAAGAAAGATGAGCAAAGAATGATTTACCTAACCTTGAAGGGTTTCTTGATGGTGGTGGAGGCGCAGTGAAAGTCTCTGCGTTTTAAGAAAAAGCAAGAAGAGGAAAGCTATTAGGGGAGGACCCAAATGGCAAATTTTGAATGAAAAAATGGGCGGTCTTATTGACCAAATTGCAATCAATGGTTGGACACGTGTAGGATACGGAAACGGCCATTCTAAATTTCAAAATAGCCAAAAGGCGGGATGATCACAACATCGAAACCAGTATTTGTTTTGGACGTGGCTAAACTTAGATATATTTTTTAAGGAATTTTTTTAAATATTTAAAGTTTTTTTTATTCTTTATATTATTCATTCATACTTTTTTTATTATTTATTTATAAGTTAAAAAACTTTTTTTAAAAAAAATCTCAACAAATTACATGAGATAACAAGTAAATTATTAACGTAAATAAATAAAAAAACATTAATAAAACTCATCTACCACCCACATTGAAGTGCTCACCATTTGTATTTGGGCTTTATACAAATAAGAGGCGGTTTGGATTCACTTATTTTAAAAAAAATTTATTTTTTTTAAAAGTGTTTATTTATAAAAATATTATTTGGATGTAACTAAATTTTTAATTGCTTTTTTTAAAATAAATAAAAATTTTACTTTTCAGATAAGTAACAAATATGATGTTTAAAAAATAATCAGGTCGAATGGAAAAGAGAAATAATATTTTTGTAAAATTTTTTAAAAAATATTTTTATATATTATTTTTAATAATTTTATATGTTCAAAAATAATTTTACATTTTTTACATCTAAACGTAAGATATTTACTTTTTTTTTAATAAAATTACTTTTATGTAACTACATTTAAATACTAAATACTTAATTTTTTTTTAAAAAAATTTTATTTAAAGTATTTACTCAAAAGTACAAGTTCCTCCAAACAATCTCTAACCCAATTGTTTTTAATTCAATCCAGGCTAAATTCGAATCCTATAAAGTTAAAGAATGACTTCACAAAATCAAATTGAATATTGACAATCCAATGCGTATTAGACATCTAGGATTAGAATATGCTTTTTATAATTTTTTATGCGAAACACAATTTTTGAAACAATTTTTTAAAAAAAAATACTGATAAATCTTGACCATTAAGATCTATTCAATTGAACCCCATTAAGTCAGAATGTGACTTTACGACATCCAAACTACATCTTCCACATCCCACATCCCACATCC
>JASKGM010026627.1:1650-15180 GCA_034509205.1 Ceratonia siliqua | reverse complement strand
AAAAATTCTAAAAAAAATACATAAGATTTAATATATTTACCTAATTTTAAAAAATAAAAAAAAATAAAAATAAAAACCTAAAAAATAAAATAAAATAAGAAAAAAATAGAAAAAAAAAGAGAGAAGACGTGACTTAGTCCCCATATATTATACGGCGCTAACAAGAATCAACTGTACTTGAATTCTTCAACTTAAAAAAAAACGTCGTACTTTAAGCATGATCTATTACATTTGACAAATTGTGTTAAGTTATACAATTTTCATTCCTAAGTATCCATGGACCATTGTGTTAAACAAGTGAGAATTTGTATTGACAAATTTAAATCCTAACAGGGTCAAAAGAAAAATCGTATGTGGCTACATAAATCCTCACCCAGAAAAGTAAGTACTCTCTCTAAAAACGTGCGATGAGTAAGCGGAGCCTGAGTGAGCAGTCTGCTTTCCAAGAGGAACTGTATACGCCACAAAGAAAAGCTAGGTCTAATAGCAGCAGCCACCCGTCTTTCCAGCGTCATGCTGCGGGTTAGGAACAATTATCCTGGTTCCCTTCAGAAGCCCTGAACTCCCACTAGAATCTGCCTCATTGGCAGAAAGTGCTTTCTTCCCTATAATTCGGTATATCTCAGTTAAAATAGTCAGAAAAGCAGTTTCTACATTGGTCGATTCAAGTGCTGATGTCTCCATAAAGAATAGGTTCTCTCTTTGCGCGAACTCCTGTGCGTCTTCAGTTGGCACTGCTCTAAGACTTCCCAGATCACTCTTGTTGCCTATGAGCATAATAACAATATTTTTGTCAGCATGACCTCTCAGTTCCTCTAACCACCTAGCCATGTGATCAAATGATTGACGCTTAGTCATGTCATAAACTAACATTGCCCCAACTGCACCTCTATAGTATGCACTAGTAACTGCCCTATACCTGAAAGAGACAAGGATAGATAACCGTTAGACGTTACAAGAGTATACAAAAACTTCAAAAATCTTATGCTATAAAGCTCAAGGCAAATCAGAAATAAAACAAATCAAGTTTGTTCAACTCAAATGCAAACCAAGTTAAGGATAAGAACGGCCTGTATATCCAAGAAGAACAAAGAGCAGGCCAATAACTTTGGCTACTGCACATGGCATGCAGACAACTATCTTAATAACCCAGTAGACCAGGTTAATAATAAAAGGTCAAATTTAACAACCACAGCTCCGATGCAAATCTTGATCACAACACAAACCTCCAAACAACCTTGCTCTTCCTGTTCAACAAGACATGAATCATGGATCATGCTGGTGACATCAAGAAAATTTCTGATTGCAGTAGATTACATGACGGACCAGCATAGAGTTTACAGGATCATTCTGGGCAATGTCTTTAATTTGGTGCACATTACTTATGTGCATCGTATTGATTGATTTGGTTTAACTCTGTAATACAATTACAAGGAAATTCATTGTAGTATGCCCCACCTCAAGTCAAATTAGTTAGGATTTCCCATAGAAGAAAGTTCACAAATATGTACTTTGTACAATTGTATCTTTTAACTGAAACTGACCAGCAAAAGTACCTTGCAAGCAAAAATGATATGCAACAACCATGACAACAAGCTAATTGCCTAATTATACTGAACGAATTACTAAAATGGACATTTCATATGCTCTGAAATAGAATATAACATGTATGGATGAATTCTTAAGGGTTTCCACTACAATCAAACTTCCTTTCATACATTCTTCTCCATCCAGCTCCCCTCTCCCCTCCCCCTAAAACAAAAAAAACAATTCCAAGGAAAAGAAGGAAGAAAGAAAGAAAATGGTGTTCTCCGTGAGAGAACTCAGAGAAGAACTATTCATCTCTAAAACAAGTTCCACTAAGGATAAAAGCATCCCAGACAACAGAACATAGCAGAAGCTGTTCAAGACAAGCATAAAATTGTGTACCCTGTTCTCTTCAATCTTCACTAGGAAAATTGCATACAAACAAGCATACAGTCATGATGTCATTGACTGTCACACTACTACTTGCAGAATCGTCAGCACCAAAACTTTCTGGATCCTCCTCTAAACTCTAGATAGCAATCCTAGGATATAGAAAAACCCACTCAGCAAACAGCTTCCAGACACAGTCACATGAAAACATATTAAATTTACCTTTACGCTATTCCTGAAGCAATCACCAGAACAATGTAATGTAAATTCATTTAAGATTTGAAAGTGAGAGTAAATCCTAGGAAAAATGATTTCTTTTATATTCAAACTGGTTTAGTTAGATGTCCAATCCTCCTTACCTGTAAAACAATTATTGTAGAAGCCTGCTTCTCACTCTTATTTTCTTTTCTTGCCTCGTAAAGAACAGTTTGTTCGTTTTTCCACATTCTCAACCAACCAACTATAATTTGTTTTCCTACTAAATCATTACCATAAAAAAAAACATCATGTACATGTTTATATTACCACTCGTAAAAGCACGGCTAGTTTAATTTTTCTTTCCAAAACATATATACTCGGAGAGACACTCGAGAAATAAGGCAAACATGGAAGAAAAGATATAAAATCAGAGTAGTAGAGAAGGCACACCTTTCTTGTCCGGCAGTATCCCAAATCTGTGCCTTCACCGTCTTTTGATCAATAATGAGCGTTTTTGTCTGAAATTCAACCCCAATAGTGGCCTTGGAATCCACGCTGAATTCATTCCTTGCAAAGCGTGCGAGCAGCTGAGTTTTCCCAACTGCTGAGTCCCCGATCAACACCACTTTGAATACATAATCAATTTTCTGACTGAAATCCCCATACATATTCGACATTCTCACCGCAATAAATCCCTGACCAATTGCCCCCCTCAATTCCACGTTTTAAAACCACAGAATCGAACATAAAAATGTTTTCAAGCGCTATAAAATCTGGAAAATAACGTCATTCGGATCGGTCATGGGAGCTTACTAAGATCTGAGCTCCGATCGCTGGATTGATCACAATCACACGCCAGAAAAGAAAATTTAGAGAAAATAAAAAAAATGGAAATTAGGGCTAGGGTTTGAGAGGCAAGATGAGAGAAAACTGGACATGGGCGATAAGTGGAATGGAAATCAGAGGAGAGAAGGAGAGGGTGGGGAGTTAGGGAAGGACCAACGTCCTGTGCGGGACCTGCTAACGACATTTTGAGTGAAAGAAATGATCGAGTGTGGTTGCGGGTACACACAACAATGGCCTTTTGTTTTCCATAACTTGACATCAAAAATCGAGTTATAAATGTCGTAAAATATTTGGAAGCATTTTATTCTCAAATATTTCCAAAACAAATATTTGATTACAAATAATTTAGTTCATTGTCTTTTCATCCCCATCTATTACATATTTATATTGCAGTTGTTCTTTTCTTGAATTCCTGCCGAAGAAACCCGTGGAAATTGGATAAGGTTGAATCCAGAGGGACAAAACCATCAAAAAGGTCATGCAGGTACTTAAAGCACACAACAATGTGGGCGAAAATTTTATTCCTTATTATATGCTCAGGTCCACATCAACAAGTAAGCCATCCATTAATGGCTAAACCTAAACAATTCAAATTCTATGAGAAAATTACTATGAAGACAAAAGAAATAGACAACACATAACTTCGAAAGGAATACATTATTAGTGTTCTGCTATACAAAATTACAAATATAACTACTTGTTTTATTGACTGACTGTGTAATTGAAACAACCCCCCCCGGGGGTTAGCTTAAAGAACCTTAATATTGTGGTACGAACTTTCTGTATCGCTTGCAATATAAGATAAAAGCATCTTATATTAGCTAGCCTCCTACTTATTTTTTAGCGGAAGAAGATATAAGGCATGGGTTCTATCCACCATTGCGTACTTTGCTTTATAAGCAAGTCAAACAACATGATTTGTATCTGCCTTCTGCATGCTTATACATTTGCAGTTTGCTCGTTTTTCACTCAGACTCTGCATCAAGTAATAAAATGACAGAGCAAACATGAATATGTCATTAATTACATGAACATGGTGATAAATCCGGGTAATCTCAATTAACTTCTCCTTATGTACCTTGAATTGTTTCTGAAGATCTTTAATGTACTCAACAGCCAAGTCCAACATGTCTGCTGTGTTTGTTTGCTGCCAAATACAAAACATACACCGTGTTTAACTTTCCGTATTCAGATACTCCATTATTCTAGGGTCAATGTCAAAACATATATATTAACTTACCTTGTCCATGTTTGGGACAAGCTCTTGTAATTTTCTCATTCGTTCACTGATCCGAGTTCTTCTTACCTGAAAACAATTTATTCTTAGATCCTAAATAATGTACATATTTCTCTTAGATTTTGGCAAAGAAAAGGACTAAGTTGACTCCATTCTAGTTGGTATATCCTCACTGCAACATAACCAGATGCTTTATGCAAGAACTGGTTTAGGCCTATAGACACTATCGTACCCTTTCCGCAATGCTTCGAGGATGTGTAGCATAGCCCCTCTTTGCTCTGATTTTACAAGGAACAGAATCTGGGAATTCAAGGAACTTCTGCATAGCAGCCATCTCTGCTGAAGGTTTTGGCAAACTCAAGTGATGCGATAGTATATGAACCCGGTTTCTTAGTTGTCCATTCTGAGTATAACAACTTAATTGTATCAAGAACAAGCAACCAGAAATTAAACTAGGGAAAAAAATTTGCAGCCTTTCCATACCTGCGCATCAGAAAATAACTTTTCATTATTACTTTGCTCTCTTTTCAAGGCAATGAAATTTTCTGAGAGATTCGATGTATTGTTGCAGGAACTATATGGAAATCCAGGGCCATAATATCGCGTATCACTATTGCTAGATCCCAACCTCCCATCGTTAGGACTAGCAGCTCCAATGCTATCACTCTCTATCTCTGAGATTTGTGACAACATTCCCAAAGAAGGACTTCTTGACGAGAAGCTAATCTGATTCTTCAATCTGCTCAAAGACGGACTAACTTCACCATCACTGCCATTCACCCCACCATAGTTTCCAATACCTTTCATGGTGGCATACCCTGCAATGTACAAATAATTTTTCAGCATTTTACTATACCCCACCATAGTTTCTGACTACATCACTGACACGGGATTCAGCTGAATACCAAAAATGACAAGCATAGGTTTATTTCACTTTCTTAAAAGTTCGAGAGGTTACATAATTCACAGGTAACCATAAATTGGAAAATACTAGTCGACGCCAGCATCATTTTGTCTTCTAAAATTCATCCGCTAGAATTTCCTAAACTTGTACTTGCAGTTGCAGGTTGTACGCAACTTACCAGGCTTCGCAGTTCAGTTCGGCCTAGCTACTACTATCAGGAGGATAGTATATTCAGGAGATTTTCTCTCCAAAAATGCAGCAACTCAGATTCTAAGATCTAAGCTCTATGACACATTCAATCGTAGCACTACAATTTATAATTTGTACCGCTTAAATATATTTCTTTAGCAATAAAAAATGAGCGACCACCCAAAAAGCAGCCTACAAAAATCAATAAGTGAAAAGAGGAAGTAGAGCAAGTACAGTACCATTATGAAAGGAAATGTTGGAGAAAAGCCCAGCAGGGGAGCTACTTTGCCTGAGTAGATTCGAACTAAAGCTTTTCGACTGCGATTCGTGATCCATTCCCATTGAACCCACCAGTCCATATGAACTATCCATGGCGGAACTTGCAGTGGAATTATGCCTTGGATAGTGTGGCGGTAAGCCACTGTAGCCTTGCTGGGAGTTCATGAGGTTCAGAGTTGCCTCGTTTGGTGCTTTAGGTGGTTTGTCATCGAATTCTTGGAAACTAGGCGAATCCGTATCGTTGTTATTATCACTGTAATTTACGAATCTAGAAATTAGTCTCTCGGATTCAGAACCTTCCCATGGATTGCCCTTATTAGTAGCAGAATCAAGAGCTTCTGTGAAATTAGCAAGAAGTGAACTTGGGGCTGAGCGAAACCGAAGTAACCCAGAATTAGGCTGATGTTGCCGGTGCTGCTGGCGTTGATAATTGTGATGGGAATTGGAATCCATAAAATGCTACTCTGGTTCACTCTGTTACTTGCTATTATAGATTTTTGGAAGCAGGTAGAGAAAAAAGATTAAGTCATGCCGATATCAGAAGCTTGAGAATTATTATGAAAAAGACTGGCCGCTTCAGTTCATCCCAGAAAACTGTGAGAATTTTTCTCTATAATTTTGAGAGAGAAAAATTCAGCATAGTTCATAAGCAGGGCGGGATAAGATGTTGTTGAAGAAGCAACCAAATGGAACAGAACCCTAGCTAGCACATAATTCAAAGAGTAATTAAAACAGAGGTTGAAGTGAGTTATGAAGAAGAGATCCAGTGAAAAGGACAAGCATATAGATAAAGATGATTATTGCAACTTCAGATTTGGTATTGAAAGCAAGGAAGATCTTGTGAATAAGAGGTAGAGAGAGATAGAAAGAGAATTTGTCCAAAGAGAGAGAAAGGGTAGAGGAAGAGAGACAGGGAAGCAAAGAAAGCAATATTTATCTTCTTCTTACGCGAGTGCGGCCAATAACAAAGTACAGAAGGCCATCAATCGGCGTCTTCAGTTTCTTTCATTCATCTATTTTGTTTACACAAATACCAAAATGCCCTCACCACATTTTTTTTTAAATATGACGAGTTTCGTAATAATATAAATAAGATAATTCAATTATTTTTTAAAATATTTTATTTTTAAAATATTTTATATAATATTTTTATAAATAATTTTACAACATTTTTTAATAATATAAAATTGTTAAAAATTCTATTTAATCGATGATACATCACTGTTCCATTAATCTAATTTATTGAAAGTATAAAATATTTTCAATCTGTTATAATTTTTTATTCTCGTAACAAAATGAAGAGTTTATATTATAAATTTTTTATTTTTACAATATTTGTTGACTATTATCAATTATTATATCAAATATTTAAATTTTAAGCCTTGTAATATGATATTTAACATTTTTTAAAGTATGATATACCAAACAAATTTTAAAGAACAACTAATATAAATTTTATGATATAAGAATAAGAAGTTACACAACCATAATTTCGTGGATTAATATGTATTCTTAAATACTTATAACTACTTTATACTAAATTTTGTTGTTAGTTTAAATACAATTTATAATAACTTGTCCTATTTCTATCATATTTTAATTCTGTTCGATTAGAGCATAATATTTTTTTAAAAGTACTATTTTCAAATGAAATCTAAAAGAAGAAGAAAAATAGTTTTTTTATACTTGTTTTATTAAAGGCCAATAATAAATGTACAATTAGTTGTCTTTTGAATATTATTTGATTATGAGGGTTTTGAGTTTATGAAATAAATATTTAACTATATCATAGGTTAAGAAATTGAATGTTTATATTGCAAATTTATTGGAACAAAATAACAGCAGTGCTGCCATTTCCAAAACTGGTTGAAGAAATTTTTTTTAACTAATAAAAAAAAATTTAATACAATTTTAGTTCATATGTTTTCAGTTTAAATAATTTCGTTATTTTATATTTTACAAAGTTTTAATTAAATTTATTTATTATATTTTCATCTATTTATCATAACATGATTATTTGATAAATATGAAGTGAAATTACACTAAAATACATGAAAAAATAAAAGAATGATGGTGAAATGATGTACATTAGGTATTATTTTATTTATTTTTTTGTTAAACAAGCATTTCATGTAAATAAAATTATTTTTAAATATAAAAAGATAAAATTATTTAAATTAAAAATATAAAAATTGAATTAAAATTTTTACAAAACTATATTTAAGGAAAAAAAGTGAGATAGAAAAATAGATGACCAAAAGGTTTGGGTGTTATCCCCGTATTGGATACCCATGGATAAGGTCATCGTCGTAGTAGTAGTAAATTGACGACGAATGGCGATTAAGAGGGCGGGGCGGCGAAAATCAAATTCATTGACGTCAGCGTTGGTCATCTCGGGCGCACCAGATTCACACTCCACTTCACTGCATCAGGTTCTCTCCGCCGTGACTCGTCGTTTTCACCATGGCCTCTTCCCGTTTTCCGTCTTCACTTGCATTCTCAATTTAATCTCTATATATATACCACCTATATTCTTCCAATTTACGAATCATGCCATTTCCATTCAGACTCAGAACTCATCACCCAAATAGGGAAGAAGTTACGTTTTCCATTAAATTATAGGGGACTATGCTACTGTTTCTTATAAAAAAAATTATTATAAGAAACAGTAGCATAGTTCCCTATAATTTATACAGTAACGATAAGTCAAAGTATTAAAGTGGTCTGGTGGGTGAATAGCGTGGTGGCTCCGTAGCTGTGAATGCGATAGTGATAAAAAGAATAAAGGAAGGGGGAAAAGGTAACGAGACAATAAAGTGAGCACACTGCACACACGTGATGCCGCATTTGCGTCTATGGTTTTCCTTTTTCCCCCCACTTGTTTACCTTCTAAGTCTTTTCATTAATTAATTAATTATATTTCCTTTTCAACATTTAACCATCTTCAGAGATCACGTACAATTCAAATGTTGTTACGTATTCCATGCTTTTTTTATTTAATATTTAAAGTAATAATATAAGAATTAAATAATTTTAATCATAATATGCTAGAGAGCCTTCTAGATGAGTTGAGTTGCTACATATGCTAGAGAGCCTTCTAGCACAACGCAGAAGCCCAGGGAAGTACGACACTCCAAATGATGGGGCAAAGTCAGGTGACACATCTCTACGCTCATTTGTGGGCTTGTCAATTTTCAGAAGTTGGTATATTTATTTGTTCAAGGTACAAAACTCCAAAATCTTTCCTCAATTTTGTTTTGGTTACCACATGAACACTTCTCGCAAACTATGCTTAGATTTTCAACTAAGGACATCGTCACTCTTGGTTACTTACAACTTATATATAAATAGCATAACAACTAGCATCATCCATTCGTGCCGTTGGGAAAGATAATGCATTGGATTACGTTAATACATCATCAAGGTTGTCCCCCAAGTCCAAGGATCTTACAAAATGAACACCACTCAAACATCAAAACTCAGCTACAAGAACCAAAACTTTACAAGGTTCTCTCCTTTCTCACTGTATTTTGATGCGATCAAGGCTCTCGGACACAGTTCTCATTCTAGGTCGCAATTCTGGGTCAAGTTCTGTGCAGTTCAGTGCTACATGAAATGCTGCAACAACTTGTTTTTTAGCATCAACCTCACACAGAAGTGCTGGGTCTATAATCTCACACAAGGGCTGCTCCTCACTGAATGCTTTCCTCACAAAACTCTCCAGTACCATGCCATTATTTTCTGGTCCTGAATCTGACAGCCGACCTGTCAATAATTCTAAAAGCACTATTCCAAAAGAATACACATCACATTTCTGACTAAACTTGCCACCACTCATGCGCACCTCAGGGCCCAAGTGGTTATTATAGGAAGCTGCCACTGCAGAGGTTACAATGGACTGTTTTGAATTCTGCCGTTTTGGTGCCAATGTCGTAGACTTTGAGGTACCCAAACCAAGACGAGTAAGTCCGAAACCAGATATGTAAGGATGGAGATCATCATCCAGTAGGACTTTTGTTGATTTAAGGTTGCCATGGACATATTTTCGACCACTAAATTCATGTATGTGCATTAAACCCCTTGCAATTCCTTGAGCAATTTTTAACCTTGCTTCCCAGGATAATGGTGGCAAAGGATTGGAAGGTCCGCCTGCAACCACAAAACACCAAATACAGAGAGAGGAGAAAATGCTTCAGAGTTGAATAATGGAGAGCCACATATAAAAAGGTGGACATTGAGGGAACCTATTATGTATCTTACAGATTTTAACACCCAATTCCTTAAGTACAGAGTTAAATGCAGAACACGTCAGTATAATAACAAAAATATTTAATTTTCCCCCTTGTTTGCAAACAAAAAAAAAATCTTTAATTTGTGAGGACCACCAGTTCACCAGCAATGGCATTAGAAAGAACCGCGGAAGAATACTATAATCACTAGAAGACAACAATCACAGCGTCCACATTCTACTGAGGGAGATCAATAGGGAATGACGAAGATTGCATTGGAACCATAGAATTTCCAGTCACCAAAATGGGGTCTAAACAATGTAGATATATGCAGTTATCACTATCCGCACAAAGTTGGACCACAAAGGATATGATGGAAGAATATGATTGAACGTCTATTTATAAATAGAAAAAAGGGTCAACTAATACAGGAACAATAACCAAGATACCCGAGATTTACCAGCACAAAGTCATTATTGTATGATCACGGACAAAAGCCACTAAAAGAGTTTAAGGTCTCATGAGCAGAGGAACTATTCACTAATGGACAACATAGCCGATGGCCCAAAATATGTAGTGCAGAACTGCAGATACAAAAACACCAGAGGATAAGGACAGAAAAACAACACTAGAAAGTGTAATTGGTAAAGTTTTACTTCATCATCTCCTCCACATTCACAAACCATCATGGTGACAATCACATGGCGACAGTATTAACTCTCAAAAGTTAAAAGTAGAATTTGAATTCATGATTAGTCACATGGTGGCCATCATTTCAGCAATGTACAGTCATAAATCTTAATGAGTAGCAAAACCAAACCACCAGTACACTCATGCTACTACACTATGCAGAAACTTTAATCTAGCATATATGATAAGTTGTCCAATTCAAGTGCAACAAAAATGTAAAAAAAGATGTCCCTTCAATTGCCATAAAAATGACGTGACTTGACATATAAAGCACATATATTGGCCCAAAACGTAATGGTTTTTTACCGTTTTGCACAAGGAGAATTTCCCCAATTTTGATAGCCCAATTTCCAGTAAGGATAATTTTATAGTAAGGCTAGGTAATTTAACCAAGAATGTAGAAATAAACGATGGCTAAGAGAAGTAATACCATGAAGTGCAGTATGCAAACTTCCATTGCGGATGAAATCAGTGATAAGTAGTTTTTCGTCATTTGCATAGTAATATGCTCTCAACCGGACGATATTGGGGTGGTGGACCCTCTCAATGGCCTCCACCTCAGACTCGAACTCCTTGAGCTTCCACGTGGCATCACCCTCACTCAGTCGCCGGACGGCCACCACTGTCGCCGCCTGGCATGACCCCTTCCCGACAGCCACCACCTTATACACGATCCCACTCCTGCTCTTCCCCACCACATACGCTGATGCCCTTAATAAATCCTCTAATTCCAAATTAAACCCTTCATCAAAGATCATGAATTTACCCTTTTGCCCTTCTCCTCCTTCCTCGCCAACCTCAATGTCTAATTTTTGTTTTCCCAATTTGCCCTCATCAGCCGTCCATCTTCTACGGATTAGCCACACTGACAACGAAACAGCCCCTACCACCAAGGAGACGCCAGAAATTACTGGGACAGCTATGAACCCACCTCGCTCTTTCGCCTTCTCTTCTTGATTTCCCCCTGGGAAACCTGGATTAAGGGTTTTTGGGTTTTGAGGGTCTTCGGTGCTTGTGAAAATATCGGGCTTTTCAGCTTCTGGGCATGCATTCTGCAAAGGAAACCCACAGAGTCCGGGGTTACCAGAGAAAGCTGTTGGGCCCTGGTTTAGCAACGAACCTACTTGAGGGATTTTACCTCTCAGATTGTTGTTCTGGAGATCCAAACTGACTATCACAGGAAGTCTCCCGAAAGACTCCGGGATCCCACCGGAGAGGTGATTATAAGAGAGATTCAAGGTTCCGACGAGGTCAATGAGCTCGGAGAGAGCTTCAGGGAGAGACCCATTAAGTGAATTTGAGGATAAATCCAAATGTCTGAGTGATTTGAGAGACATGATTCCAGTTGGGATTGGACCAGACAGGGAATTGTGAGAGAGGTCTAGAACTACTAGTCCAGTCGCGTTGAAGAGATGGGAAGGAATGGCGTTGGAGAAGTTGTTGTGAGAAAAACTTAGTTGCTTGAGAGAGTTGAGCAAACCGAGTTCCGAGGGGATATAGCCGGTTAGGCCTTTGTTGGGCAGGATGAGTTGGGTGACTCGCTCTTGGGCACAGACCACACCAGGCCAGCGACAGGGAGTGGTGTCGGAGTCGGACCACGAGTTGAGAGCGCCAGTAGGGTCGGACTCAATGGCGGCTTTGAGGGCTAGGAGAGAGAGGCCATCGGAGTTCAGAGGAGTGGCGAAAGGAGCAAAGAAGAATATGAGAAAAGAAGTGATGTGGAGAGAAAGAAGCATTTTTGTTCAAGTGGGAAATAAAAAAATCGGCAATGTTAATGAATCATTTGAGATATATGTTTAGCAACGAGGAATTGCAGATTGTAGTGTGTGGAGTTCAAGAGGAAGCAGCAGCAGAAGAAGGAGCAGAAGATGGTTTTATATTTGATTTGAAATTTATTGGGCGTTCTCGAGGTCGCAAGCAACGTGGCTATGGCGGTTTGAATTTGTCTGACCATCCTAACCTCTAACTTTAACATTTATTCTTATTCATATTTGGAGAAAATCATTTTTATATAATTATATTAGTTGATTTTATATAAATAATATTTATTTTATTTTATTTTGATACCCATCTCTCACTTAATTGAGGACCAGTGAAAAATACAAAAATGAAAAACCTGAGGACAGAAAAGGGACGAAGAAAGTATTTGACGAAAATCCCGTTGCGTTGTCTGAATGCAGGGACCAAGTCGTCCACATAGTGGAGTTGTTTGTATTTTAGCGTAATTTTGACCTTTTTTATTAGTGGTGTCAGAAAATCATTTAACAAGGACAACATGCTTGTGAGGCTCTTTTCACTTTTCAGTTGCCACTAAACAAAGCTGCTACACACATCCAGCCAATCCTTTTTTTTAATTCAAATTAAGAATTTTTTTTTGAATCACGTGCTTTGCTTAATCGCTTTCAAAATTATTGAGCTAAAATCCAAAATCTGGCTGATATGTTTGCCTAGCCTTTTAATTTGAATGGATGGCTACAGTTTATGAACATAATTGTAATCGTAATTTAATTAATTTTACCTAATTCGTTTACGATTCAAAGCTCATTTGGATCCATGACTTTTCATCCAACCCTTATTATTATTATTCGTGGTCTCATTTTGGTTACAAAATATCATTACTTCGTCACAACTCACAAGTCATGATTCTTTCTCCTCAATTGCCAGGATTGCTAGTTATGACTACAGTTTGGTCTTTTTAGTTTTTACTCATATTGCTACTGTTTTTATTTGCATTGTCAATTGTCACATATTTCTTTAATGTTTGACCACATCAAATTCAAAGAGGAATGAGGAAGGCCCAGTGAAAGCTAATGGGGTAAGTGAAAGGACAGCAGCGGAGTAAAAGGAGAAAGAAAAAAGGAAGTAAAGGATTGAGGGGAGGGAGAAAGAGAAGAACATGAAGCAAAACGAGGGCCACCATACGTGCCTCCACTATTCTACCTTTCATTAAAGGGCCACGATCGGGTTTGGTACAATTTGAAGCTGAGGTCCATCCCCAATAATGCTATCTACATTCTACACAACTATAATACTCTCTTCCA
>JASKGM010026617.1:0-27319 GCA_034509205.1 Ceratonia siliqua | reverse complement strand
TCTTAGCACATGAGATGGAAACAAATTTGACAATTTATTGCAGAATTTGATTTTCACAATCTTGAGCTTGCAAAAGGAACTTGGAGCCAGTTGATTCTGCCATATTGACTTCAAGTTATCCATGTGAGAGATTTCTAGTGTCTCCAAGTTAGGAAATGTAACCTACAGCCATTACCATATTTAGATTTTTTTTTTCAATTAAGTACACAAGTGATAAATCTAAAAGCGATAGGTAGAATTCGGAATTCTAAAAGATACCATATCTGAATTGCTCACCTCTTCACTTGAAAGTGCTTTTGTAGTAGAAGGAATGTTGCTCATATTTCCCCTGAGGACAAATATCTCCTCCAACATTCTGCATTTAGTGATCTTGAGATATTGAAGTTTTACAAGTCCTCGGGCCATAGAGGATGAAAACAAATATTGTAATCTATCACAACTATCTATGGTCAATGACATCAAATTTTGAATACAAAAATTTCCTGAAAGTTGATCATCCCATATCTTCCTAAAATTTATTGAAGACAACTGCAAGTCCTCCAAGTTGGGAAATGCTATCTATTTGGCACAAAAAATATTGTCAGTAAACAATTTCACATTTCAATTGATGGGAGAAAAAAGGACAGAAAAGAAGAAACAAAATTTGGGCAGTAAGCTAAAGTAGGCTGTTTGTTCATAAAACACTTAAAATTAGAGTTGAATGTTTCACTTTTTACTTTGCTTGAAAAGATTAAAACAGTGAAGTAGTAATAAGTCGTGTGTACCTTTTCATCAAACAGTGCCTGTGGGAGAGACAAGCCATCCTTGTACTCTGCCACCCAATTTCTGGATTCCATATCAGCAGTCAATGACTTAGAATAGAAATTAATTAGCACAGGTAAGCTTTCTAGTGTGAGAGATCGCATTTTGGAGAATTCAATCTTGTCATTCCCACTATCATTTTCATGTCTTTGCTGTAGTATGACGTGGGTCATGAAATTGCATTCAGAAATTTCAATTTCATCGAGTTGGGAAAGGTTGCTAATCATTGAAGAGGAGAAAACATTATTCAGTTTATCACAACCTTTGACTTTGATAACTTTTAGCTTAGTAAAACACAACATTGGTAGCGTCCCCTGGCATAGTTTCTCCATATTAACCAGACTGCGAAGAACCAAAGACTCTTAAGTTGGGAAATGCCTGAAAGGGATGAACCCATTCCTTCGAGTTAATGATATACAAAATTTCAGCATTGTTTCTTATATCAAGACGCTTCAGTTGTGGAAATCCTTCTTGATTTAGATCAAAAAGCACATTGGTAATACCCTTGAATTCAGATAAGTACAGATCTTCAACTCTGTCCAGCAACAATTTAATCCCATGTTCCAAATGAAAGTTTATAATTGTACTTAGCTTGAGCTTAAGTGTTCTTGAAATTTCATTATCTCCATACCATTTCCACACATCTCCAAATGAAATTTCATATCTTTCCAGCTTCTCGAAGAAGTGCAAGTCCTTTGGTAAAAGCAAAGCATCTTTAATATGTATGTCTAAAGTGGTTAGATGATGCAAATGGTTTAACTCACTAATACTTGCATTATTACTCTGACTTTTCCTCCCCTCCACCTCCCATTGGATAAAGCAATTCCCCATGTGCAACTCTTCTAGGCTAGTTAAGCTAGATATAAGATTGGCAGGAATTACTTGAAGTCCTGAATCACTCAAATCTAGCAACTTCAGATGAGTTAGTTGTCCTATTTCTTTGGGCAGCTCCCGAATCTCAGATTTTGAAAGGCTAAGAATCTCTAGACTTGTGAGTTCTGCAACTGTAGCTATGTCTTCCAACATGCATTGATACAGGTACAATGCTTGAAGCTTTCTCAAGAGAGGAAGAGATGGAGGCAGGGATGGAGTAAAATCAAGTCCTGCCAAATCCAAAACCTTGAGTTCTCTCGTCCCAACAAGAAAGTTATCTGGGACTGCCAAATAATTATCTTTGCTAGCGATTAGAAGAATCTTCAACTCTGGACACTCCAATGTCTCTGGAAGTTCTTTTATATAACACCAATTAAGGAAAATACGCTGGCATCTTTTAAGCCAATCCATCTTGGGCCATTCTATTAATTCACCATCATATTGCACAGCGAAGAAAGGTTCAGCCTTGGATGCAATTGAGGAAGCTACATCGTAAATGACATCATGCATTCTTACCCAGTTCTTTTTCCCTTCAAGTAATAAACAAGATGCTCTTAGGTCGTTTATCAATTTTGATACTCTATTTCTTGCTTCAGCCAATGTATCAACGTGTTTATACAAGCCCGAACCCCAACCATATATCAACAAATCTTTGGTGCTACTAGTATTTCGGAGTGAAGATATAAGCAAGAAGAATGATTTTAGTTCATCACTTTCCAAATAATTGTAACTCAGCTCTATAGCAGAGTATACTTTAGATCCCAAACCTGCATGGTCAAATTTAATCAACTCGTTCAATGCATCCTTCCAAATGGGTAACTCTTTGTTCTTCAATGCTCTAGCCACTGTAACTATCAAAAGGGGCAAACCAGCACAGCTGTTGGCTACCTTGAAAGCTGTAGGTTGTAAATTGACATCTTTGACAGCATCACCTGCCATCTTCTCAAATAAGCTCCAACTCTCCTCCTTGGATAAAACTTCAAGTCTAAAATTTTTCTGAGTACCCATTTCACAGTTTAACACATTAAGATCTCTGGATGTCACCAATAACTTGCATCCTTTGTAGTCATCACCGAAAGGAACCCCAACTTCTGCTAAGTCAAGTCTTTCCCAAAGATCATCAATAATAATGAGAATTCTCTTCTCCTTTCTTATCCTATCATATAACCGCTGTGCTCTTCCTTCTTTCGTCTCTTCTTTAAGTGTTAGATCCAACCCATCTGCGAGTTGGCCTTGAATATTTTTCAAATCTGGTGAATTGGTCACAATGGCCCTAATAACCACACCAAATGACCCATTTTGCTCTGCTTGCCAGGCTAATTCTTTGATTAGTGTGCTCTTCCCCACACCACCCATCCCATACAATCCAACCATGTATATGCTATCATCCTTCAATACCTGCATAATTTCATTCAGTACTGATGTTCTTGATACCAGTGCCTTATAGTCTCTAGCAGATGCTTTGCTTGCCACTGGTAAAGGTGGCAGGTAAGAAATTTTATCGAATTTTCCTTCTACTAGGACTTCAGAAATTTCTACTGCCATCTTTTTGGCTTTCCTACTCAGCAGGTGCCTTGACCACAAATTCGGAAATGACCCATCCGAACATCCAGCTTTGGCATGGCCTTCATTTTCCTGGAATCTTTTAGCCCCTTCAACAGTGCTACCCACCTTAATCAACCAGTTCTGGACATTACCTTCAATCTCTTCACCATTCCTTTTCGCAGCATCAACAGAGTGTTGCAGTGCATTTTTGGCCCCCTCCAGCTTTTCAAACTGGGTTTTGAGGTTGCCAACATTGCTCTTGTAGAAGAATATATAACCTAGCTGACGTCCAACAGGTGCAACAGTATATTCAGCAATTTTGGAAGCAATTGCAAGAGCGACTTCCATCCTTGCTTCTTGTGTCCCATATTCAGAAAGCATAAAAATAAAAACAGAAAGAAAAACAACAACAAATTTTAGGATAACAACAAATATGAGAATATGGAGAGCAAAAGGAATGAAATATGAAACAGACCCATATTGACAAAGAAAATAATTGGTTAATTTCATTCAAACATTTTTTGAGATACTATATTACCAGCATATTTTATAGTTTTTTGTCCAAATAATTTTATAATAATGTTTTATATTGAAATCATATAGTAAAACAAAATTTCATTCCACATAATATAATCTTTTGAAGATATTAAAAAATAACTTTTTTTCAAAATAAAAATATAAATTAGTTAAAATATAAAAAAAAATCCCTTCAATTTAGTTATATGTGCAATTTAACCCCCAGTCTCTCTCTGTCTTCTTCTTTGTTTCAACGGCCAAAATGGGCAAGAAAAAAAAGATGAAATGGAAGACCTAACCTGCTGACAGTGATCCTCCGTCTTCTCTATTGTTCAGCACAAAATTTTGGAATTTTCGGCACAAAATTTTGGAACCCCATGGCTCCACCACAAACCAAATTTGATGACTCAGGCACCCAGTAAAGCCTCCATCTTTTTTCTTTTTCAACGAGTATTTCTTAGGGGAACCAAACAATTGGACCAAGAGGTAAAGAGAAGAATAGTAAACAGAGCACACCGAAGAAAGATTTGAAGGTATTTCTAGCTCTAATTTCATATGAGCTTCTCCCAATTATGTCTGGTAATAGACTAGGGCGACTTACTCCGACCAAGACTCCGCATATTGCTCCATTCATGGAGCATATGAATTTCCTGGAATGTAAATAGACCAAAAGAGGGAATGAATGGATAAGAACAGGAATTATAATACCATTGGAAGAAGGGGCACTTGTGGGAACATCTCTACCAAAGAAAGAGTATTTGATGTGGAAGGCTTTTAATTATGCTGGAACGAGTAGACAGAGAAATGGATGGAGTTCAAGTTTGGTATTTTTTGGGGTCTTTGTCTTATGGTTGAAGTCAAGGAAATCTATTAGTTTCAGTTGATTTTTTGTGAAACTCATTTCTCCTACATTCATATATTTTGATTTTCTTATAGCTTTTAGTTGCTTTGCAATTCTGAGATCCAAGTTCTAAGGTTTGAGCCTTGGATTTCATCTTTCTTGGGTTTCTTTCCATTGCTATCTCTGTCTTTCATTTTCTGATAATCGATATTGAAATCTAATCTATGTTATGAAAAAAAATTATTGGTTTTTCGCTTGAAATGGTTAGTTGAGTTGTTTGCTTCATTTGATAGGGTGCTAGAGCTGTTAAAATGGGCTGGATCTACCTGCTTAGCCCGTTTAAAAGGGCCGGTTGGGTTTAAGTTTATTCAGCCCGCCATTTTAGCGAACGGGTTGTCCCTCACTTAAAAAGAAAACTTGAGTTGTGTGACGGGTAGGAATCGGACTCAGATCCCTATGAATACAAAATAACATCCTTACCACTATACTACAATCTTTGGATAGCATTAAATAAAAATTAATATATAAGGTCTAGTTGGCGGGCCAATCCACCAAGGGTGGGGTGGGCTAGGAGTTCTTCAACTTGCCAATTTGGCGGCCGCCCGCCCCGTTTGACAGCCCTATAAGGTGCCAAGATTTGTGGTTAGAACCAGAGGTTTTATGTTAACCATAGCAGATAATGAAAGAGACAGATGAGAGGGAATAAAGGAATCAAGAGAGTTTCTCATTAAGCTTTGTTACAAAGAGAGCATGGCTTTTATAGAATTATAACTTCTTCCCATCAGAACCTTCTATTTAACAGAATACTAGCAACACTGCTAACAACACTAGACAACACTATAATTTAAAGTCTAGTCAGCATGCTTAGTTAGCATGATTGACTTCACTAATTCTCTCAACATGGCCCCTCAATTTGAGCGTCTCTAACTTCCCTAGCCTGATTTCCTTTTCCCACAACATGGCCCCTCAATCCAAGAGTATCTGGTCCTTCTATTCTGAGTTTTTTCTTCGGCTTCTCCAAGTGAATCCTTGACAAGGATTTAATGAGAATGTTAGCAGTTTGTTGATCAGAGTGAATATGCAGCACTTCAAGCTGCTTCTTGATGACCTTTTCTCTGGCAAAGTAAAGGTACAATTCTATGTGTTTCATTCTGGAGTTCAGTATGGGATTGGCATAGGAGCACTGTGCTAAGGTTGTCACAATACACTTGAGGCATAGAACTTTGAACCTTTAATTTACGTAATAGAATTTGTAGCTAGGTTATTCAGAAGTGATGTTAGCAAGCCTCCTATTTTCAGCTTCTGTGCTGGACCTAGAGACTCTGTTGTTTCCCAGAACACCATGAGACTAGGTTATTGCCAAAATAAACACAATTTCCAGTCTCTAATTTTTTGTCACCTGGATCCGAGGCTCAGTCAACATCACAGAAGCCTCCAATTCTCAGCTTTTCTACATGTGTGACTGTGAAATTTATACCATGATCCAAAGTACCTTTGAGATAACTTAAAATTTGTTTGATTGCCTTCCAATGACCATCAGTAGGGCTGCACATAAACTGGCATACCGCATACCCTATTAATAGAGAAGGCAATTTCTGGTCTTGTTACAGTGACATATTGCAATGCACCCACCATTGACCTATAAAGGTGTGGGTTCTCCATGGGAGTTCCTTGATGTTTTGACAGTTGTAGCCCAATGGTCATAGGTGTGGGGAGAGGTTTAGCAGCTGACATATTTGCTTTGAGCAGTAAATCCTTGATATACTTGCTTTGAGACAACAAGAGGCCACCATTAGTGAGTTTGTGAACCTGGATTCCCCAGGAAGTAGTTCACCTCCCCAAGATATTTCAGGGTAGATTCATTGTGGAAATTTGCCACCAACTTTGAAATTTTTGTTTCTAATCTTCCTGTAATGATTATGTCATACAGATACACTAGAACATATGAGGAACAACTTGTAGCCAACCTTACGAACAGTGATTGGTCACTTTTGGTGGATGTGAACCCAAGCTTGCAAAGTGCATGAGCAAGCCTATCAAACCAGGCCCTTGGAGTTTGTTTCAACCCATAAAGTGCCTTGTTGACTTTGCACACTAGAGTGGGATTGGTGGTTTCAAATCCAGGGGGTTGAGGTTCATGTATGTTCCACCCTCTAGCTAGAGCTATTGTGAGAACAACTCTGCTTGTCACTAGTTTTACCACTGGACTAAAAGTTTTCGTGAAGTCAAAGCCAAATTCTTGGTGAAACCCCTTTGCCACATGCCTTGCATTGTATTTGTTGATGCTGCCATCTGGATTTTCCTTTGTTCTAAACACCCACTTGCAGCCAATTGCTTTTCTCCTAGGAGGAAGGGACACTAAGGTCCATGTACTGTTTCTGAGAAGTCTTGCATTTCTGCCCTCCAATTACTCTCTACCAAGGCTTTAAAGACAGAAGAGGGCTCCCTGGATGCAGTGTAAACCCTGGGTTTATGAATGCCAGACATAGACCTTGTCTGCATGGAATGTGTATTAGTGACAATTTGATGTTGTTGGTGGGTGAGATTTGGAGGTGGAACTGCAGTTGGAAGGATGGCAGGAGGTTGGCAATGGATTGGTGCCTAGGCGTACTGTAAGTGCATCCAGGGAGGTATTGCACTGAGATTGGAACTATTTGGTGCCTGAACCTGCTAAGAAATCACCCTGCCTGAGGCATACTACTTGTTTTTGCTTACAGTTGGTGAGTGGAACAAGTTTGCATATTAGAATGTAAAGTTTGACTCTGGATTGAATTGAAGGGATTAAAGCTCTGACAGGAGAATTGGAAGAGGACTGAGATGCGGGAACTGGTTTGAAGAGAGAGGTATAAGGAAACAATTGTTCATCTACAATTACATCTCTAGTTATATAGACCTTGCTCTGAGAACTAAATTACTTATAGCCTTTTTGGTGTTCACTATAGCCAAGAAAAACACATTGCTCATATTTGAATTGAAGTTTGTGTTTTTTAAATGGTTTGAGGTTCGGATAGCAAGCACACCCAAAGGTGTTAAGGAAATAGTAGTTTGGTAGTTGCTGGAAAAGAACCTGCAGTGGTGTTTGGTTGTGTAAAACAGGTGTAAGCAACTTATTAATGAGAAAGACATCAGTTGTGAATGCTTCATCCCAAAATGATAGGGGCATAAAGGCTTGGGCCAGGAGTGTAAGTCCCATTTCAGTTAGGTGCCTGTGTTTTCTTTCTGTAAGGTCATTCTGTTCATGAGTGTAAGAGCAAGAGATCCTATGATTGATGTTATTGGCTTCTAGGAATTTAGTGAAATTTCTGAATTCCCCCGTCAATCTGAATTGTTTTTATCTTGTGACCTAGCTGTGTTTCAACTAAGGGTTTAAGTTCGACAAAAGCTTGGAAGGCTTCAGATTTAGCTTTCAGCATATAAACCCATGTGTATCTTGAGTAGTCATCAAGAAAGGGAATGTAATAATAGTAACCATTTGAGGATTTCATTGGTGCATGTCCCCATAACTCAGAATGCAAGAGTTCTAAAGGAATTGAATGTGTAGTTTGAGAACTAGGAAGGGGGAATTCGTGAATCTTTTCAAGACAACATGCTGAGGAAACATTGAAACTTAAAACTTCTTTTATTAAACTGAGAAAGATTACATGATTGTAGTACTTGTTTGACAGAAATATAGGATGGATGGCCAAGTCTACGATGCCAAATGTAAAAATCTAAATTGGAAGCAGGTGAGGTTGAGTTCTAGCAATTTTAACAGTATCGCCAGGGAGTGAAGAAATTAAAATTGATGAAACACCACCTTGGAGATGTGACAACTGAAAGTCATCAAAGACGTATAATCCATTTCTAAGCTTTCCTTGCAATAGAATTTCCTTGGTGTCCTAATTTTTTATAAAACAAGTATTTATGTGAAATTCAAAGAAAACATTATTATTATGAACAAATTTAGAGACACTTAGGAGATTCTTGGCCATGGAATGAACACGTAAAAGATGCTTGAGCACAAGAAAGGAAGACTTAGAAGAATTAATTCTGGACTTGGACTGAACTAAAGACTTTCCAATGCTTTTGATATTCAAACCTTGTCCATTTCCTGTGTGAATTTGATCATCCTCAATGTATGCATCTTTCGTCAGCAGGTTTGCTGAGTCAAGAGTCAAATGATTAGTAGCCCGAGTATGGTTACCAAGAGGGATCATATAGTCTCAAGAGTAGCTAGCATTGTTGTCATTTGATTTTATGCCTTAAAACTCTGAAGTGGCCTTTGTTGAGAAGAAGAGAAGAATTGTTGTGGAGGTGCAGTGAATGAATTATTTTGTTGGGAGTAGGATCTTATATCATAGAACTGGTCAAATCAATGATAGCAAATCAAGGTTGTGTGGTTATACTTCCCACACACTTGACATTGAGGTTTGAAACCTCTAGCACCTCTTCCTCTACCTCTGCCTGCATACTACCCCTCTGCTTTGTGATGTATTGCCTATAAGCATACTGCCCTCTACCTTGAAGAGCACTGCCTTGTTTATGACTTTCCTTGAATGGAACATTGGACCGCATAGCCAAATTGACAGATGCAGTGTGAAAGGCATTAGCATGCTTCTCAATCCTACTTTCTTGAGCAGCCAAAAGAGACTCTATCTCTCCTACACTGTACTGCTCAGTTCTCATGAGTGCAGCTGTGATGGAGGAGTCATACTCCTAAGGTAAGCCATCAAAGATAAGTTCTAGGTAATCACTCTCAGTGACAGGATGTCCTATAGACAGCAATGCATCCATGCACTTTTTGATTTTCAACAGATATTCATTAATTGTGAGGAACCCTTTCTTGATATTGTGAAGTTGACTCTTGAATTGCTTTGCCTTTACCTTGGTTTGTGAAGCAAAGTGGAGATCTATCTTTTCCCAGATTTGTCGTGAGGTTCTGCAACCTACCATTCTTGTGAGTAGGGATTCAATCATTGATGTCAGCAACCATAAGACAAGCAGTTGATCCTGCTGTCGCCAGTGTGTATGGTCTGGATTTACAAATCCATTCACTTCATATTGAACTAATAGGAATCTTGGTGGAGTAGGCAAAAAACCTTCAATGAGAGGGAATGAAGGAATCAAGAGAATTTCTCATTAAGCTTTATTACAGAGAGAGCATGGCTTTTATAGAATTGTAACTTCTTCCTATTAGAACCTTCTAGCTAAAGGAATGCTAACAACACTGCTAACAACTCTTAACAACACTATAATGGGAATAAACAACGAGCATGGCTTGTTGTTTATTTTTATTATTTTAGTTAAATAACTTGTGTAAGGAATTTGAGTATGTGCCTATCCTTATACACTTTATCTCATAATTGACTTCTTGTGCTTAAATTTATGTGGGGTATTTGCCAAAATACCCGTTCACCAACAGAAGCAAATCCACCTTTGGGTCTCTTCAAAGTTTTGGAAAAAAAAAAAAAAAAAGGAGAACCAGGTAAAGATTCCAAGTTCTTCCAAGAGTGTGAAAGTTGCTATTAAACAAAAAAAAAAAAGTTGAAAAGAAAAGAACTTTGGTGTAAGTCATGTTCTTGCAATCCCATGAAGTCAAGTTCTTGCTATCCTTCATCCATCCATAGGCACATGCTTGATATTTCTTGCTTAAGGAGTTGGATTAGAATATGATATAGGCAATGTGATCTCTTTACAATCCTAATATTTGATTCCTTTCAAGAGATCTATTTTGTAAACATATGAGGGGTTATTGATTATATCCATATTAATATGCAAATCTATATTTGCTATCTCTTATTTACACAACTTCTATTCGCATATGCCTGTTGAGTGTTTAAAACCTAGGATCAGTGTGCTTTAATGAGTGAATCTGTAAGGTTTAGAGTAGAAGCGAATTCCAATTCTTGACATTAGGTTTAAGGGAAATTGATGTGGATATGTTTTGAGCATTGGAATATGGACGTGTGATGTGCATTTGATTTGAATAATGAGTTTTATTGTGTTGGGGCTTTGAATATAATTGTGTATAAGATAGTTAGTTATTTGCCAAGAACTAAAGCATGAAAGTTTTGTTGATTCAAGGTTTTAGGTTTGTTTTGAAATTTTTATTTATCTTTTTATTTTTGTTTTTGCTCAAGGACTAGCAAAATCTAGGTTTAGGGGAATTTGATAAACCAATATTTGTCCTAATATTTTGTTATGATTTTAGTTTTTTTTTTTTTTCATGTGTTTTATCTTAGGAATATTGGATGTGACTATGAGGCTTTTTTTGGTACTTGCAGGAATTTATGAGAGAAAGCCTGGAGTGTCTTGGGAAAAAAAAAAAGAAGCAAAATGTCATCGTTTTGCTTCTTAATAGAAAGAGCCCTAAAGTGGAAGCCACCCCTATCGCGCCTCTATCAACCCTCTTCTTCCCTATCCTTTCAATCTCCTCCACCGGCAACCCCAGCTACAGCATGAAAGGAGAAGGAGACCATTGCCACCATCATTGTCTTCAGCCGAGAAGGAACAACACCACCATTGAAGCTTGCAATTCCAACCACTGTCCTCGCCATCATTCACAACGTCGACACTCACTTTGTCAATGCTGAAGTGTTTGCCGCCATTTTCTATCCCCATTGGAGCTCGAGCAAGCCACCACACCGCTGGTCAGCATCTCTGCTCATGCTAGTTGCTGTGCAGCCATCGCTTGATTTTTCTCCAGGCTTGAAGTCACACTCTCACACGAAGGGAGACCCTTATTTATTTTTTTATTTTTTTTTTTTGCCTTACAATATGTTTAGAACTTTTATATTTGGATTCATTGGGTTGAATTTGATAATGAGTGGCTAAACATGTTGTAGGGATTTGGCTTAGCTACCATGACTATATTGGATATTTTGGCGAATTGTGTTTAATGTAAGTTTGAGATTATTTTTTGTTCATTGTTCTTTACATCTTTGCTCAAGAATTGTGGATTGGCCATCTACTGTTTGTGACTGAAGTTAACATTTGAGAATTAAGGTATTAGAAACATCATCTTCACCTAGTTAAGCTCTCTTGAACAAGGATTTAAATTGGATTTATTTAGTTGTTCTGATTTAAATGGTTGTGTGTTTTCCTTATGATTAATCTAATTAACTAAGTAATGACCTAAATCAAGGAAATTAATTAGTTGATTGCAAATTGAGAATGAACCATGATCATTGAAATTCTCTAGCTTTAGTGAAAAAACCAATAATATCAACTGAGGAATAATTGTGTAATTCACCTAACATTTCAATACATGATTGTTTAGTGATGCAGGAGGATATCCTAATGTGTCTTAGAATGTTATTTCAATTCTGTTATGTTTTTATTTTCCTTCCGTTAAGTTGCTGTCTATTTTTGTTGTTTTGTGTTAAGTCTTCTGTTACTGTTAGTGGGCTATTAAGTGATCATGTGAGGTGCACATGGGTCTTTTAGGGCACCAATAGTGTTCCATCTAGTATATATTCAGAATGTATGTTTTAGGTCAGCAGCTTTTGATGATATCGTGAAGAATAGAGACGTTTTCTCTGAGAGAAAACCTTGTGCCAGTTTTGTGTGGTTGCTTTCTCTTCTAGCTTCATCTTGATATGTTTTCCATTTTCATTATTATTTCCATCCCTGCATCAGTTAGCTAGCTAAACCTCCATTCAGTTTCATAGGATTTAATACAACTCCATTATTTTTGCATTCCTCTAGTTTAGTTATTTGGTTATTTTATTTGAATTACTTTCAACACTCATTTGATTAAAGTGTTAAGAATTTTTATTGTTTGTTAAATTTAGTACTTTAAGGAAAACAATTAAGAGTTCAAACCACTGTAATTCTACAAGAAATCGACTTCGAGATAAACTTATCATTAAACTATTAGTTATGTGTGCAATTGCGAGAATATTAAAATTTGCACATCAATTTTCTTTTGGTTTTGGTTTCAATTGAGTTTGAACTCGTAATTTTTAACTTTGGAGATAATTCTATTTTCTTATATAATTATGAGTAAATTATTTTTAAATACTTTGCAAAATATTTTAAAGAAATGCTTTATGAAATTTCATTTTTTATTGTCATTTTAATTGAGATATTATTTTAAAATCGTTTGAGGTACCAGTAATTTTGAACACACTTGAATAAATTTTTTTAATAATAATAAAAAAAAAAGAAGAATACATTAAAAGCTATTTTAAATTAAAAGCAAAACATATAACCACAATTAAGTGGTAAAAATGGAGCTGGAATATGAAAGGGGAGCAAGTTCATTCTTAACCAAATAATCATTTCAGTCACTTAATTTAAATTTTAGTTTTTTCTTTTTTGTATAAATGGTATTACGGACGTTTGAACCTAAAACCTCTAACAAACTACCAACTACCTTATCACTAAATCACACTTAATATCTTAAATATTAATAATTATGATGTGGTATAAAAAAAGTTTAGGGGAAGCAGAGGCTATCTCATTTCAAGATCAGGACATGCCACAAGCTTCAATAAGGGTTTATAGTGGTACTTATAGATCACTTACAAAAAAAAAAAATTTGCTAACAGTGAGAATCTAACTTGAACCTTTTAAACGAAGTACTCCGATCCTTATGAGCTGAATCAACACTACACGATGTGTATACAATCCTAACTCCTAAGATAGGTGAAAGGAGTGAATAGAATTCTACAAAAATAAATGTGTCAATGATATTTATTGCATAACACACTTATTTTAATGAATTTTGATTAATTATTTACACTTATTTTAAATGCAAAAATTCCATTCAATAATGGTATTAAAATTTTTTATTTAAAGATGAGATTCTAAAGTGTGAAAATTTTTAACAACATACATTGTACTAATTTTAGTATTGAAAAGTAAAAAATTATTTTGTTAAAAGTTTTTCTTAAAAAAATTATCTATTTTTCTAATTTTTTAATTTTTTAAAAAATAATATTTTATCAAATTTCAAAACTGATTGTTGAGCTCACATATTTTTATACAGACCGAGCTCAAGCTTAAATAAATAAATAATTCAGGCTGGGCTAAGGCCTAAATTTTTTTTTTCTCAAAAAGCTCAATCTTTGATTAAATGTAATTCCAAAAAAGGCAAACTTAAAACTAAGAATTCAAATTTAATTAATATCATTGATTTTTCTCATCAACCAATTAATCATCATACAGCCTTTACCTTTAAATGTTTATCCCACAAATTAGAGAAACCAAATCCAGGTAGATTAACAAGCCTTTTTCTAAGCACAAAAATAAAAAGAAGAAGAAGAAGAAAATAACATCAAAATGAAGTATTAGAGACTTTACCAAGATTTCTGGAGTTTGGTGGAGAAAATAGCTGCCTTCTTACAATGGAGGTGAAGGAAGCAAAGTGGTAAAAGCCCAATATGCTGCGCAGAAGAGAAAAGCAAAACAGGTGGTTTAATAGAAAGCCAGTGATTCAACTATTGATGACTATTTTTTCCTTTTTTCTTATTACTAAGTATTCATGTCAAGTTGGTTTCTTAAATATTGGATAATTCATTAGATTCGTACCCACTCATGATCCATAATTCATGCGTTGTTAGCAATTGTTTAATTAACCCCAACAACTACTTGTCATTTGTCCTATCTTTTGAAAAAAAAAAATCTTTTTGGATTTAAAAAATATATATTTTTATAATAAAATTTTTTATTGTTTGTTTTATTAAAAAATCATGTAAAAAAATTTTCTTGTCCTATTTCTTGTTCTCGAAATATTCTCACATTGTTAATGTAGTATTCTAATAATTTTTTTTAATTTGATCTTCTAATGTATTTTTTTTAATTCTCTAAAGTAATCAATTTAATTGTTCAAAAAATATTTCTAAAAATAAAAATACACATTAAAAGAAATTAAAAAAATTATCAAATAATCAAGTTAATTTGTGTACATTTCAATTAATTTATCTTTTCAGTTTAGACATGAATAAGTCATCTCCACTAACACTAAAAAATTCATAGTATTTTTTTTTTACAACTTGACTTTGAAAAGCTAGCCAAATTAAACAACTTGATAACTATTTTATAATTTAACCTTAAAATACTTTAAAGTTGCATGAAATAAAGATTTTATATTATAAAAAATTTTGGGATTGGTGGTGCTTGGCCAAAGTTGGAAGGACCACGGGCTCTGGCACCCATGCATATAATTAGAAGAGGTAATTACTTATCTCGGTTTTGCTAAATAAATAATTAATTATTTCACCGATGCCCTAAACCAAGCTGTGTCACTGTGTCCTGGACTAATAGTAGGTTTGACTATTCTTTATTTTATTTGCGCTTATTCAAGCAAAGTGTATAAATATCCAGAAATTATTATACATACATGTTATACTATGTCATTTATATAATATCTAATAAATATAAATTATGTGTATATTTTAAATAAGGTATAATTAATAATACACTATGAGATTTAAGTGAGACTCATTCCACCTCACCTCATTGAATTGGTCGACCATGTTTTTTGTTATCGAGTCATTATTTGATAATGTGCCAAAAACATGCCTTGATCACAACTTAATTAAGGTCAATTCTGCTAAGCCATCTCTATGTAGATTCAGATATCTTCTTACCATGTTTCTTCTAAATTCCTCAACTGTGTAGGATTTTGCACAAGCCATCATGCCTTTCTTTAACTCCAGTCCCTTGTGTTCCTTACTATAAAAAGAAAAAAAATTAATTAAACATTATTGACAACAAAACACAATTATAAACATGCAATAAATAAAACTAGGAAAGCTAACCTTCTGCTGGTCAGTTACAAAATATAACCCTCTCTGAAATGCAGGACCAATGTCCTCCAACAGTCTGGTAATAAACCACTACCATGTGTCCTTGCACTCAACATCCGTTAGCAAAGGCTATAACATAGAAGCCATTATTATGGGCAACTGCAGCCAATAATTTCCCTCCATAATAACCATTTAAATAACAACCATCTAGCCCAACTAGTGGCCTCCACCCATTGAGAACTGTTGTTTGCAGCTTCCAAGCATATACAAAGTCTTCTAAACATGGGTGGCAAAGTAGGTTGGGGCCTTTCCAACATCAACTGCACTGTTGACCCATGATTACTCCTCAAAAAGTTCTACACAGTAGTCTCGTACCCTATCATATTGCTCCTTCTCTGAATCCTCCAACGTCTCTTTGGTCAATCACATTGCTCTTTACACTTTAGCAGAACATATGTGTACATGAAGTACCTCCATAAAGTATTTAAACATTTCATTCCCTGTTATATCTGAGTGTGGTCTCAGCTTCTGCATTATTTTCTTGGCAATCCATTTCCTACCAGCCTGCTTATTTTGAAAGCTTCTACTGCATTCATGAACAGCAACAAAGGTCTAAAGTTGAAAATCATACTCCTCCTATCAATAGAACACATTATTTCCCAAGGCCATCGCTCCCTACAATTTACCCTCACTCTCTTGGAATCATTTTTCTCTAACTTTAATTGATAACTCCCTACCACTGCATAGCCTTAGAGATCTTCTTTAATGGTTTGAGGTTTAGAAACTCCATACCTGGTTCAAATACCACACCTGCAAATTGGGTATTAGGGCTATACTGGGAAAATCTGGGCCTTTTACCCCTTCTACAGTTTTTCTCCTTGACATATTTCTTTTCAGTGTCATCTAGACTATTTAACCCTTCAGACTCGTATTTGTATTCTCCCTCAAATGGGTTCTCACCAACACCAACCCTTTGGGCTCTAACTTTCTTTCTCTTAGGCCTAGCTGCGTCTTTGTTAGGCATAGGCACTTCTCCCTCTTTTTTTGGCCCGTTTTCCTCTTTGTTAGGTATAGGCACTTCTCCCTCTTTGTTAGGCCCATCTCCCTCTTTGTTTTGTTAGCCCATCTCCCTCTTTGTTTTGTTAACCCATCTCCCCCATTGGATGACACCTCCTCATCAATAGCCTCGGCAACAGTCTCTGCGATATAGTCCAACATGTCATTACTATATACATCACTGTCACTGCTATTACCATTAGTCACTATCTTCATCACTGTCATCAATGGTGTCCTCACTGTCCACACCAACTTTGGTGCCATCTCCTACTTCAGCTTCTATCTCATAGTTTATTAATGGTACTTCACTAATAATATGATCCTCAACTGGGTGTTCAACATAAATGATTAAATGTACAATTCATCATGCCCCTCAATACATCTAGTAGAAATGTAAAATCCCCATCATCTTTTAATCTTCTAAGTCCCTCATTCATACTCATACTAGGAACTAAGTACACACAATTATCACTAACACACCTTATTTCATTCAACAACTAAGCAATAACAGGGCTTGATATCTCATCAGGATCCCATCTACTCCATCTATCCTCAGTCCTACCTACATAAGACACTGGTGGACCACAGTCAAACCGTCCACCATGATGCAAAACAATTGTAACTAATTCAAGTGGCATACTGCAAAAATAAATAAACAACCATTAACCACAATAACCACATATAAAGTTAAAAGACATGTAAAGAAAACGGCATATTGACTAACAGTTTAGGGAACAACTAGTCCAAAATCACATGGACAACAATGAAGGGACCACACACTAATTAAACAACAATACCACAGTAATGTACAGAACATTTGGCACCGCACAAAACCCTAAATATTCTTCATAAAAAAGTTTAGATTTCAGCATACCTTTTGTGAAAATTTCTCATGACTGTGCACTAGGAGAATCCTTCAAATTCCAACGCAAACCCCCTGTCCGGCTGTACCAAACTAAGAAACAATTGGAAAGCAGTAACTACGAAAGAATCGAACGAAATGGAAGGGAAAATCACGGATTAAATGGGGTAAAATGTAAAAGGGGATGCTTTGGGAAGATTTTTTGATGGCTAAACCGTGAAAATCCCCTTCCCGCGAAACGACGCCGTCTTTTACACCTTAGTGAAACCCCATCTCACAAAACACATCGTTTTGTTAATGCCAGTTCGGATAATTGACATCTCATTCTCTAACCGACACGTGGACAAGACATTTGTCCACTTCAACATTTATGTTATCTCTCAGTTTAGCAAACTAATATAAGGATTATTTTAATGATACAGTAAAAATGGAATATCATTTGAGACGTTTTAAAAATAAAAGATTATTTTCGGAGAAAGTGTATATTTAGAAGATTAAAACATTATTTCACTATTTTTTTTAAAAGTTAAGATTCATACACTTTGAAATCTGAATCTCATAGAGTCATAGTGAGACTTAAGCTTTTCTGAAATACTTATAAATAAATAAATAAATAAAATATAATATAATATAAAATGTGGAATAAGTACAACGGGTTGCTTGGAAATATTATGGTTTTTAATTTTTTGAGTATCTAGTAAATTTTCAAAAAAATTTGTATTATAGTTTCATATAAAATTATGGTTAAATCATCTTTAAAATAATAATGATAAAATCATTGCAAATAGATTTTAATTAATAATATTTATTTTAGTGAAAAATTAATAATATTGAAAAGATGTGTCTTTTATAGAACGTTTTTTAATAAAAATATTGATGTTTCTAAAGCAGAAGTTATAGCATTTATGGATATTGTGGATTTATGATGAATGTTTTTAGCAAGATATCTAATTTCATATGATGAATATGTTATGGGCCAATTAACCTTACAACTGATGATAGTTTCAACTCAAAATAAAGCCCACAACATTGGCCATTTCAATTTTTCTGCTATCTTCATCTTCACTTGAAGGTTGGCCTTGACCAATTTTAACATCAGAGTTTGGACATATAATCAGTCATGTTTAAGAGTCCTTTCTTGAATTGGTTCTGGGATGATTACAAATCTTTAATTTAAATAACAAAGATTAATATGAAATAAGACATGATATTCTAAATTATAAAATTATAATAAAAATACACGATAAACCAATATTTATCAAAATTAAAAAAGAGTCCCAAGAAATAATTTGATCATCTTATTTTTATTTCTTAAATGGAGAGATCCATGAATCAAGATTTTAACAGAGACAAATGGTCCAATGGCCAATGGGAGTAAGAACTTCCCAGAACATTTTGAATATTTCATTTATAAGCAAAATAGACACTTTCAAGTAGTGTTTGATTGGTTACGTATTAATTAATATTGGATTGATTGGTTAAATAATGAAAGTTTATTATATCTTTTTAAAAAAATATTGTTTTTAAAAAAACTTTATTGAAAATATTTTTCGAAGTAAAATGTTTTCTTTAAAAGCAGACATACCTTATATTTTACTTTCTTATTTACATTTCTACCATTTTATTTCTCTGAAAGTATTTCAAGGAGACAAAATTTTCATTTTTATTCTTTTTTTCATTTTAGAATTTATAACTTTCTGGAGGACGAAAAATATGTTTTGAGGAGTATCATGATATGTGAAAATTCATAAAGATGATGGGGAAAATGATAATTTTCAATTTTTTATTGGGCCAAAGTATAAATTTTAAAAGGAAATACAATAAAAATAATGTACAACGAGGGTTGTGATTAAGAATGCCTCGATCACATACAACTGACTTATTATAAGTCTGTCCAAAATTGATGATTATAACCATCAAAGATTTCAATTATCCCATCCATCTCATCACCAAGAGGTTCAATGCACCAGCTATCATCCGACTGTGAGGAAGGCATCAAATCCATATCTACCCACCCCATCTCAAAATCACAAGGAGCCAAGTAATCCAGACCATCTATCAGTCCCACGTTCCACGTTCGAGTAATATCCTCTACGCTGTTGACTAATTCTGATTCAATCAATGCCGAATCACAACCATCCATCACATCACCGACATTGATTTCAGCCTCAAGTGATCTGATTATGCTATTTAATCTATCATCATCATCATCCCTCTCATTACATGGTGATTCTTCCATCAAGGACATAAGAAGAGCGCCGCTGATTTCCATGACTTCCATGCCTTTGACTTCATCATCACTGTTGATTAAAGCCAAGTTTTCACACACTTGAGAAGCCATTTTTGTATGAGTAATGTTGTATTATATCTTTGTAGAAGAGGAGAATAAAGGTATAGTGATTATAGAAAGAGTCAAGAGGCTAGAAGAAGAGAATAGGCCTAGAATGCTTGGCTTCCATGAAGGAAGGTTTGAGGTTTATATAGACACAATATAATAGAAAGTGGGATATCACTTTAAGAATAGAACCTTGCACCCATCATGGATGATGGAGCAGACATCCATGTGCACTTGTGTGTAAAAAAAAAATCTTTTGTATAGTGGTTACTTTTTAAAAAAATTTAGATAAATTATTTATATTAAAATTATAAGATTTATTAAGAAAATAAAATGCTTATGATTTAGTTGTGAGAAATTAACAAAATTATAAGATTTAAATTCATGACAATATGTCTAATCGCATAGGACATACTCATTTCAACACTAAATCAATCCTTTAGAGTTTGAAACAAAAATTATTATATGAAATAGGGGAATGAAAAAGAAATTGGATTCAGGCCTTTTTGGCCCGGATCTTTTTTTATCTTTTTTTTATCTGGATTATTTATTAATTTTTAGACGATCAAGATTAAAATGTATACAAAGTACACATATTTTGCCAAACAAATATTGACTATCTAAAATTAAATGAATGGCTAAGATGAAAAATATTCTCAACTTTTTCTTAGAGAAAAAAGGCTGAGATCCGAATCCAATGAAAAAACTCAAACTTTCAAGAAATTGAGTTTTTTATTGCTAGATACATCTTAAAGTTTATGTCTTTATAATTAAAATAAGAATTTCAAATGTATCGAATGCTAAGAAAACTTAATCTCTAAAAAATTGAACTTTTTATAACATCATTCAAATATTAAATAATAGAGTAAATTATTCTCCATTTCTCTAAGATATATCTTAATTATAGAGTCATTTATTATGTTATACAAATATACACAAATCTCTCTTAAAAATTAAAAAAATATTATAACTTAACTTAATTCTGAATTTAAATTTAGTTAAATAATTTATATATCTAAAATATTCCTTGATAATCTTTAAATTTATTTATTATGAATAATAAAAAATTCTTAAAAATTATTTAATATATTTTTATTTCTTTTTTTATACAAATATTATTAAGAAGAAATAAATAATTTGAGTTTCTCAAAATTTTTTTAATTTTTAAAAATTATATGTATTTCGAGTTTTTTGTGTTAATAACTTATTAATTGAATTATAAGTTAAAAAATAAAAATAAAACTTTCAATATACATTCAACTTCTTAAAAAATAAAAATAAAATCTTAAAAATAATGGGAAAATCTGGAGATGGTTGAAGTAAGCAAGATCTTGTGAAGATCAAAGAATATGGCCCTAGTTGGGGTAGGACAGGGACATGTGGAAGACAGGAATTTAGGTGGCTGAATCGTCATGTAGCAATAAAGCAAGGAATAGTGTATATGATTTGTTAGCAGGTTGGTAGGGCCATGTGAGCAGGAAATAGGAAGACCCATTTGAATTATCATAATCAATAAATTTAATAATGGAAAAAGCTTCACCTTCAGAGTGTATCTTTCTTTGTGACTTTCTTTCCTTCATATATTCCATCTTCCACACAAAAAAGAGAACAATGAAAAAGAAAGGGGGAAAACTATCCTACCTGAGTGGGTAGGTTTTTAATTTTTTTAAAATTTTTATTTAAAAAGTAAGTTAGAAAAATTTTAAAAAAAACTTTAAACAAACTTTAAAAAATTTCATAATACAATACTTAAAAAGAATTCAAAAAACAAAATAAGAAAACAAAAAAAGTTAAAAAAATCTTTTACATTTTTTTAATATTTTTTTAAAATTATTTATACTTAATTGTTAAAATAGAAATTATAAAAAAAATTAAAAAACTAAAATTTATAATTTTAAAAATAAAAAACAATACTCCTTAGTATTGAATTGTAACAATCGGAGATGTCATATCTTGCACGAACACATATAGCATGATTTGACCTTTAGCTTACATTATTTTTATAATTTTCATATGATTATTTCAATTTAATTTTAATTTAAACTCAATGAATTAGCTTAATATTGGTGCCTAATTAAACATATTATCAAATGTTTAGATTGATTTTTTTGGGTTAAATGTAAAATTTTATGAATTTTTAATTTTGATTTAAATAATCTATATTTTACTCAATTAAAAATAAACTGATTGATCACCATACCAAAATAATAATTAAATTTAATATAATTCTTATTCATGAGGTACAGAGTTCTCCTTTCAAAATGATATTCAATTTAGTCACAAACAATAATATCGTATCTCATAATTGAGACATTAGAAAAAATATATTAATGTCCCACGAAGCACTATTTGTGGCATAAGGATACTAAAATTTTTTTTAAAAAAAATGATTTAATACCTCAATAAAAATAAAAATGATATAAGTATTACTTTATTATTTAATAAAATATAATAAAATTTATAGTCATTGTTTTGATATAATTTTTTAATCTAATGATTCATCAAGTCTAGTAATTATATGATAAAGATATTCTTGTGTCCACTTTATATTCTTTAACATTAGATAAGACTCAAACTCAGACTCAGACTCAAATAACCTTCAATATTGGATTGATTTTGCTGTCACTTGTTCTCTCACATTATATTGTCAATGTATTTTAGAAAGTGACTTGAAAATCTTGATATCTTTTATAAATTTTGATTAAAGGCTGTGCAAATCTGGTTAGTGGGGCTCTCTGAGATTGTGACCTATCTTTCACATTGTTTATTTAGGGGTTGAGAATATATATATATATATATAGTAGAGAGCATGAAAGCAAGTGGGGTCTCTATTAATTAAATAACAAGAACTTGATACCATAATTTGTGACCATCCAACCCCCCACATTTTGATGAACATGTTGCCCCCACTAATTGTTTGTGGGGTTTAATTTAGATCAGATATCTTTATAATTACCACTTTAAAATGGATGGTGAATGAACCAACACCCATGTGATATGTGAATATATGATGGGCCCTCGAGTACATCATTGGAGACCTAATTGGAAAAGAAAAATTACAGAATGTATTTAAACAAGAGTAAATTGTTTTTTATAGTTTCAAAAATAGTATTATAAAACAATGATTTATGATATTTGAATTTCTTCTCTAAATTTATTTTAAGGTATTGTTATAGAATCATTTGAAGTACCAATTTTTTTTTATAAGACATTGTTATGAAATGTAATATTTTTAGAGGCATTTGAATACATTTATCTCTTTAAAGAATAAAGTACATAAATAATATACCATTATTAATGAGAAAATCTAACAATCTAAATTTGTATACCATATATATAAATAAACTTGGGCTACCTTGCTCGTCAATCTAGACCAAGTCATTATTTGGATAATCTTAAGAGCTAGGTAAGTGTATTTAGGACAATAAATTTTGTGCTAATATCAAGGTTTGAATATGAGAAATCAAGATAGGAAACACAATTCTTTAACCATTAAACTAATCCATTAGGATTACTAACAATAATTTTCTTTAAAAATATATTTATACTGTAAAATGCAGCCTATACTTTGAAGTAGTCAAATAAATCAAAAATAATTAAGCATATATTAAATATTATTGAATAATATTGACAAATAAATACTATATGCTAATCTTTGAGTTCTAAGCCGTTGTATCCTCTCATTTTTTTATTGCAAATAATGAATCTGCGGGCCCCTAAGCATATAAATAAGTCAAAATTCATTTTAGAAAGAAAAAATTTGGTGATGGAAATCTTGTTGCCTCAAAGCCCACTCATTTGCTCATTAATTTAATTATTATGATGCTTTCTACATTTTTATTAGTATAGTGCTCTTGCCTCACCATAATCAATTTTCTATTTGGAGTGAATAATAATGATTCTTATCTTGAAGCTTAACTTTAATAAATATCACTATTTTTAAATGTACAAGTAGAAATGATGACCTTTCTTATCTCTAGCTAAGATATAATCTATACACAAGGGCAAAGTTTTAAGAATATTGGAACTGTAAAGCTAATTGGATTTTATTTTAATTTAATTTGATGTGTCTGAATTATATTGTCTAAAACTGAAAGTATATTTTCATAACAAAATTAATTTCGTATTATTTATGAAATTGTTTGAATCTTTCTTAAAGAATGAAGTAAATCATATTGTATTGTCAACCCAAGGGATTGACAATATATAACCTTAAGGCCAATATCTAAGAGAATTTATTCCACTATATATATATATTTGAATAAGTTCTCTTAGATATATATATCAGGTCAATATGAGGAAGTGCTGTCTTAAAATTGAAATTGTCCAGAGAGAGACCTAGTTTTGGTTAATGTTGAAGTTGATTAGAGGATACTTTTATCGTGTAAAAAAAAAATTATATGGTATTCTCCCATAATTTTGTATGGAATTCTCAGTATATAGAACCAAGGGCAGAGTTTAGTGGAGACAGGGAGGGTTCCCTCCAAAAAAGTTTTTTTTTATGTAAATATATATTTTTAAAACATATTTGCCCCCTTACAATTTTATAATGAGAGAAAAAGATAACTTCTTTTGTCTAAGACACGCAATAGAGGAGTTGACTGCTGAGGGGGTTAGACAAGGGTAAGAGGGGGTTCGTAGTTCTAGTCTCATTATCTGGAATGCAACGAACATGGGGGTTCTCTAGTTCTCAATTCCACCTTCCCCCTTATGATCTTAGTAGTTTAGTTGCCTCTACAAGATGACTTAGACAAGCTCTCTGGTCTTGCATTGTGTATTGCGTGGCCAATGGGTTTCGTGGTGCTGTGTTGCTACTGGACCAGCGACCGCTGTCTACTGGTGCAGATGTGTAGATGCAGTAGTTATGTCGTGCAGCAAGGGGTTCTTTTGTGGACTTGCCCCCTCATTGATTTTGTTCAAGATCTGCCACGGTATGAACCACATCAAGGATATATAAAGAAAATTATATTATATTTAAAATTTGTGTCAAATAAATTATTTTGAAGAATCTGAATTGAAATAAGTAGCCAAGATTTGGCTAACAAAAATTTGGAGCCTCACAATAAAACATGGAGAGCTTTGACTTATCTTTGAGACTTAAGTGGAAGAGACCAATAATCTACTTACCGATTAAAAAATATTGAGACCTTATCTTCAGAATGATTGCATTCATTTTTATTTTGACAAAAATTAATGGATTCTTGTTTGTTTTTTAAGAGTTCATTACAGAATTAATTTGAGTTATTTTTCAATTTTTGTACAAAGGGTAAATAAAAATTGTAACTTATGTATGATTTCATAATCTTTTTTCAATTCTAATTACAAAAAAGATCTCAAAACCTTGGAAGTAGGGAGAAAGAAAAAGAAAAGATATATATATATATATATAGATATATATATATATATTGATCGAACTCATTAACAATAAACTCACTTTAATTTTAAAAATTGGGATCGGTACCACATGTGAGCTATCAATTCATTTGTATTTTATAATCCATGTTGTAACTTGCAAGGAAATGAGAAAGTCCATTCCAATTGTGAGTTATATAATTACATCAAAAAAGAATCAGAAGGGATAAAATGAAAAGGATTGGTAACATGTAATTATAAATGACTTCTTCACAAATGTAACTGTTTTCTTATTAATTGACATCAAAATACAGCATCACTTGGTTCTTGTGGCAAGTCTGTCTCCCTAAGCTGTTGCTCCAATACAACTCCACAATAAAACTCAGAATAATTACTATCATTCCCAAGTGCACAAGGGCTCCATGCATCCATCATCTCATCATCAAATGGAACTGATGAAGAAGAGATCAATTCCATATCCACCCAGTTATAGCCATCGTCATCATCACTGACTGATGTGGAGCAATCCTGACCATCTACAAGTCCCATCTCATACCTGTGATGACCCAGTAAAGGGTCATTCCTGATCTCTGCCTCCAAAGATTGAATCATACTCACAAGTCTGTCATCAACGTAGGACTGATCATGGTCATCTTCCTGTGTTTCTTCCATTAAAGCCATGAGCACGACAGTGTTTGCATCTGAGAATTCAATTCCTTCAAAGAGAGTCTCAGGAAATAAGGAAGCCATTTTCACTTCTTAGAAGGAGTAAAAGGGTGATCTCTTTTCTTTTCCTTTCGGAAATATAGGTAAAGTGAGAGAACAAAGAAGAACCTAAAGCAGTGAAAGAGGAAGACACAGAATGGCTTTGAAAGAGCTGAAGAGGGTGCCTTTATATGGGCAAATAACATGGTACGAGAACATGATCATGTGGTTCTAGTTAATAAATTAATCTAAATGAAGAAAGGGGATTCATAAGATTGTGTTGAAGAAAATTATTGTAGCTTTGATTTGACCGGTTGGTATATGTCTACTTGTCCAGCAACAAAGGGAAGACTTCCAGGTGAGCTTCATATAAAAGATTAGATTAGTTGGATATACAACACCCAATAATGGTTGGGAATAGTGGGGCTTCGCTAACCAGAAAATATGTGTCCACCTAATGACCAATAATTAAGAAACAATGACAATGTGAAACGACACCCCATAATTAATAATTTGTTGGAGTGGGCAGCTATGTTTGGAAATCAGATTGTGATACAATGCTGCACCAAGAAACTAATGTGAAATTCCATAGTTTCTTTGTTTTAACGACGAATAGAAGTCTTGTAGGAGTGTTTTTCCTAGTTGGAGTCAAGCCACTTTGAAAGTGTTCTTTGGAAGATTGAGGGGCTGACTTTAGATAATTGTTTTTTAAATCTTTAAGGAGTAGAACTTAATTTTTAGAGATAGTTTACTTAGATAGGTAATTTAAATCAATAAAAAATAATTATGTGAATATGTTGAGTAAATTTTATGTGAATCTAGTTTTGAGATACGTCCACATTGTTACTTTTAAGAGTTTAATCTACCTTAATTTGGTAGACATACAAAAAGTTTCTTATTTAGTAGAAAAAAGTTTCATTGCGTGACCTCTATAAAGGGATAATTTGACAAGTTAAATTCTCCTCAATTATCTAACTAGGTTTTGTTATTTTTTGAATTTTAAACATTTAGATTTTGTTTGAATGATTAAGATTTAAAATGCATGGACAATTCTCTAAATTTAGAAAATAACATATGTTCTTATGATTAATTATCACAAAAAAAAATTCTTTTTTGTTTTTTTAAAAAGAAAATATTTCATAATATTTTTTTATGGAGCAAGGGATAGAGTTGGGGATGAATCTAGGAGTGAGGCCTAGCTTATGTCCAAGAGCTAATGCTAGGTTCGAGTACGAGAGTTCGTGTTCGAGTATGAAATATGGGGATGGGGCTGAGTTCAAGAGTCATGGTTGGGTTTGAGGCCATGAGCCAAAATTGAGTATGGTTCTAAAGTTAGAGCAAATTCTGAAGTCAAGTTAGAGCAAATTCTGAAGTCAAGTCCAGGTCGAAAAACCCAAGGCCATGTTTAAGGTTAAGGTCGAGACATTGCTAGTGATAAGAAACTGAAAGAGTGATTTGAAATTTCACTTAAAAGTGAGGTATATTATAATGACCCTTTAGAGTTTTAGCTTTGATTAAGTTCACACTCTTGAGAAATATAAGGAGTCTTTATTTATTTATTATTTATTAAGGGTAGCATAATCTTTTCATTATTTATTTAGCCTATATATTGTTTCTTTGTATTTTAGGTTAATCAATTCAATTGTATCTTTTAGCATCAATGAAACTCTAGTTTCTCCTCCTCTCTTAATTTTAGTATT
>JASKGM010026606.1:0-27320 GCA_034509205.1 Ceratonia siliqua | reverse complement strand
TAATTAAAATTTATTATTTTTATTAAATAAACTTTTGATCTCTTTATTTTTCTTCTTTCCTAGTATTTTAAAATTACTAATTAATGTTATTTAATAATTATAATTCCATTAATGAACATAATGGCCATCAACATATAATTTAATTTGTAAAAATTTAATTTTGATATCTAAAATTTAAATATAGTTGCACTTATAATTTATGTTTAATTTGTGAAATGAAATTTATAAATAATATTATTATATATTGTATAATTTATGTATGAAAAACAATAATTAATTTGAGAACTTTCCTTTATTAAAATATTTTGTAATATAATTTAAAACCTAATTAATTTATATTTAAAATGTTTTTAGAATCTCAATTAATATTACTATTTTTTTATCTTATAATCAGTTCTAGTTTATTGTTAAAACTTGAAGGTTGTATTATTTCTTGAATTATCTATTAAACTTTTATGAAACATATTTTTTTGACTTTCATTAATTAGCATGATTATCATCAATAAATAATTATTTTAGTAAAAATAAATTATAATCTCTCAAGTTTAAGTATATATAGTTACACCTATAATGTATTTATGGAAAATATATAAATAAGAAATCTAACCTTCTTGATAGCAAAATATATAAATATTACTTAAAGAAATATTTTATCTAAGTTTACATGTTCTTAAATTAAAAATAAATAAACAAAACAATATCATATTGTTACCTTCAAGGTCCATCTTCTTCAAAAATCCAATAAAAACCTACAAAAAGAGAAAAAACATGACAAACATTAAATACATTTTTATATACTATAATAACAAAATATATGTATGTAAAATAAATAAAATATAATTAGAAGTTTATAAAAAAAATTATAAAGTTATTTCTTCATCTTATTTCTTTGAAAATATTTTTAAGATTTGAAGTTAATGCTATCCGTCATCTCAATTCTTCAACTTGGGTAGGAGAGCTCATTGTTAACGGTTATAATGCTTATTAGTGAAATTAAAATTATTTAATAAAAATAATTAGTCAGAAAATAATAAATAATTTTAAAATATCAATAAAGAAGTAATAGGAAGATCAAAAGTTTATCTAATAAAAATAATAAATATTAATTGCATAAGTAATTAATTTTAATTAAGAGTATAAATAAAAAATTTAAATATAAATTATTCAAGTGTTTAATTAATATAAAAAAAAGTAAGTTAACAAAGGAGTATGGTATCTATAGAAATCTCAAAAATAATTTGCTACAATGAATGCCAATAAGCATTTAGAAGTGCTAATAACTCCACCTAAAACTTTGCTTTCCCACAATTCCAAACATACCCTTAGAAAGTCCTAACCGGGGGAGTACTGCTAGCTCGTGCTTCCTAGCTCTACAGGTTGACCTAATGTTCCGAAAGTCAGCATAACAAACCCAAAACTGCAGACCCATCTACCAAAAGAGGTTGAGATAAATAACAAATAATTGAGTGGGGTCTATCTAAATCATGTAAACCCCGATTCTTTCTTTTTCCGATCTTCACATATAAAATTTCTTTAGAGTTTTAGAAAATCGTACATTGTTATGATTAGTGATACTTTGTTGAAGCAAGTAAGTTTATAACTTACCTCACCTAGCTAACAGCTACCTGATGGGGATGTAACTAGTCATTCCTTTTATAAATGCCCAATGTTTTAATGTAGGTTTAATTAATAAGTTTATTCTTATAATTTTACTAAATTTTTATATAGATTTTTATATTTTAAATTTTGTTATTAGATTCATTTTTTTTAAATTGAGTCCCAATGTGACCCATATTAAAATATAAGGACCTAATTAAAGAAATTATAGAAATTAAATTACACATGCGTATTAATATAAAGAGTACTCAACAACGTGTGTAAATTGTTTGCCACATCAGCATGAGGTTATGATGTATTAACAAATCACTAACGTTAAGGACCCAATAAAAAATAAAAATAAAAAATCTATTGTAAATTTTTAGAATATAAAAACATTTAAAAATTCAATAAAATTATAAAATTCAAGTGATTAATAAAATATATTGTATAATTAATGCATTATCTTTTGTATCCTTTTGTATACAATATATAATACTTCTAAACAAGATAATACTAACCATCTCTTTGTTTTTTTTTTTAGATTAGTATCTTTAACATTTTATATTAAGCTAAAAAATCAGTTTTATTTTTTTTTAAATATACCATTAATAAGCCAGAGCATTTATATTATTTTTTAAAATATGAACTTTTAAACATACAAATTAAAATAACTTACAATAATTGTGTTATGGAAAAATATCTATATGCTTCCATATTTAATTAATTATCTATTGTACCTTTTAAATATTTATTAGATCTTATAGGATATAGAAGAAAAAAATTGGATCCCTCACTTAATGAGTTGCTAGACTTCACAAGCAAAAAATGAAGAGATTAGTATTTTTGTTTTTTTATGAAAGGAAATAATATGTCTGCATTTTTTTATTAAAGGAAGAGAAAATCTCCTCCACAACTTTCCTTTCACAATCTTTCACATAAATTTTCTCAATTACTCATTAAGTAATTGTGAGAGTAACAAATATGTAAGAAGAAAAGATATACAACCCTGAACCAGCAGCATGCAGAGGCAAAATGGTTGGAGCATGGAGCAAGCCTGTACAGGATTTTTCCTTCCTCATACCTCATAGTTAGCCCTATTATAATAGTCAGGACTGGCAGGCTAGGCCGTTTAATTGGTATTTTGCACATATGTGTGTGTGTTAACAATGTTTTTTTAGAATGGCCTCTTGCAAGAAGAAGTTTACATGGTGCAGCCACTAAGGTTTGAACAAGAAAGTCCTCAACTTGTTTGCAAACTTAATAGGGTCCTTTATGGCTTGAAGCAGGCACTAAGAGCCTGGTTTTCAAGACTAGTTCAAGCTCTCAACCCCCTTAGGTTCACATAAGCTAAGTATGATAAGTCTCTCTTCATAAGGAATGATAATGGAGAGATTACATACATCCTTGTATATGTGGATGGTATTTTAATAACTGGAAGCTCAGAAGCAGGGATCAAGAGGCTGATTTCTAAGTTAAATAGTGAGTTCTCTCTCAAAAACCTAGGAATTGTAGACTATTTCCTAGATATCCAAGTGAAAGCTGCAAAGAATGGTGGAATGATATTGTCTCAGACAAAATAGATCAGTGACGTATTGAACAAGGCTCACATGGCCCGAGCCAAACCAACATATACACCTATGACTATTGTGGGAGCACTGCAATATGTGACAGTGACTAGGCCAAAAATTGCCTTCTCAATAAACAAGGTGTGCCAATTTATGCAGGAGCTACTGACCTCTCATTGGGGTGCTGTTAAATGGATACTAAGGTATCTAAAAGGAACAATTCAACATGGTTTGCATTTAACTAAAGGTACTCAAATGAATTTATTTACCTATTGTAATGCTGATTGAGGGGCATATGTGGATGACCGAAGATCAACAACTGGCTTTTGTGTGTTCCTTAGTCCCAATCAGGTTTCTTGGTCCTCCAAGAAACAAAGTATAGTCTCAAGATCAAGCACTGAAGCAGAGTATAAAAGCTTGGCAAACACAGTGACAGAAGTTACCTGGCTGAAGTTCTTACATAATTGCAAGTTACTTGAAGCTCCTCTGATTTACTGTGATAATTTAAGTATTGTTTCCTTCTCGCCTAACCTAGTGCTCCACCAAAGGACCATACATATAGAACTTGATCTTTTCTTTGTTAGAGAAAAAGGTATTTAGAAGGAAGTTGTAGTGAAACACATTTCAACTAATCAAGTGGCAGATACTTTGACTAAGGCACTTCTAGAACCCAAGTTCGTCTTGCTAAGAAACAAACTCAATGTGATCAATGAAGACGCTCTGAGTTTGAGGGGGAACGTTAGATGATGTGCATGGCTATATTTGATGAGTCAAATGACATGTGGTATATTAGTTATTCTATTGTGCTTAGTCAGCATAGGCTGTTATCATAGGCGTTGAATATAGTCATGGTGACTAGTTCACAAATCATTCAATCAAGTATTTATTTCACATGCCTTTTCTCTCCTTGGTTCTCTGAATCATGCCAAAGTTATATGAACATTTTAAATGAGATAAAATAGGTCATACTTGAATTTTATAATGCATTATTGATTGTATCTCATTTAAAATATCTATGGCTTATATTTATTTAATTTATTATACGAATAACTTGATACAATGTATATGTATTACACTTTCTCAATTAATTTTTCATGCTTTCTTAGGCAATCTATCAATGTACCAAAATGAAACAAACTCACATTAATGCTTGTACTGCATCTAAGAAACTTTATATTATAGTAAAATTTGTTATATATGATACATTAGTTGGATAGATATAAATTTTTTGTTGTAGTATTGATAATGGCTTATATTTATTATTAATTGGATATCATTTAAAATATACATATGTCTTATATTTATTTATTATACGGATAACTTGATACAATGTATATATACAAAAATTTCTCAATTAATTTTCCATGCTATCTTAGGCAGCCAATCAATGTACCAAAATGTCACAAACTAACAATAATTCTTGTACCTAAAATACTATTTGTTGACTTTACTAAAATTTTAGGTGAGCCGATTAGCCTTATTTAATAATTTTGAGATATTCAAAGGGGAAGATCAAAATCTGAAAGATTTATGGTAGTTGGGAAAATCCTTGTATTAATTATTAGAACGGTTGGAGAGAAAAATAAACAGACAAACATGACAAGATTGCAATGAATTTATGATCAATTTTACTTGGTTGAAATTGTGCTTAATTCTGTGAACATTTAATTGGAGTTTATTTTTTTGTCTATCTTCCAAACATCTACCAAAAGTAGGAAAAGACAATAAAAAATCTCAAATATGCAAAAAATTGTAAACATGATAAAAGATAACTTTTAGCGATGAAAAAACTATTTGCCTAAATATCCAATTAATTGCTTTAAATGTAATAATCACTAGGAGAATTCTCTTCAGTTTTAGGGGCATCACTATTGTATTCTTCTTCTTCCTCTTCACATTCATCGATATTATTGACTTCATTAGCAGTTTCAACCTCCTCTACATTAATTGAAGATGGTTCTATTAGTTCAAGCAGGAATGATCACACAAAAAAGGGGTTGAATTGGGTGATCTAAGTTATAGAAACTCTTTTGATGATAAGAAATATTTCTTAATTTGATCAACCTAAGAATTTTAACTTTGCTGAAAAGAAATTTTCTTAGCTTAAAAACAGAATTCGTGAGTTCTTGAAAGCATTTTCCTTTTGATGAATGATTAGAAGACTTGGTTGCTTCTTCTTTAATCAAACTTTGACTTAGTAAGATAAACTTGAAAGTCACAAATCAAAATGATTAGCATAAGAGATCAAAAGAGATTTGCTCAAGATATTTCAAAAGAGAGGTTGCTTTTAAAAACAAATCCTTGAGAGATAAGAACTTCAGTTCAAACTATAAAAAGATAAACGAGATGAAGGAAAGGGAGATTCTCATCATGATATATAGTGGTTTAGACCCAGTATAATACTAGATCCTACATCCACTCTCCAAGTACACAGCAAGGGAATTCACTATGAAGGAAATCACAAGTACAAGCTCAAGCTTGGATTTTTTTACAACCTTTACCAAGGTAGCTTATCAAGCACTAGATTTTACAAGCTTACCTAGCAAACGTTTCTCACTAGATTTTGCTTAGAGGAAACCTAGTAAACCCAAAGATGGATTTAAGAAATAATACAAATAAGCTCAATCACTCTCTTAGGATAACAACAAGGTAAGGCTCAAGAGAGTAGCTATTTCAATTAGGTATGCTTAGCAGACTTTCGATATTTTTCTCAAGTAAATAATGGTCTCTTCGTTCTCTATTTTTATCGTTTTGCAATCTATCTTTTACATATGCTCTTGAAGATGACCGTTATTCTCTTTGATCGTTCTTGCAGATTTGCACACTTATTTGGATTTTAAAATATGATCGAGGAGCTTCGACCCTGTTTGGAATGCATTTATAAAACTATTTTTTTGTTTACTGAAAACAAAAAAATCTTTTTAGAAAGGTGTTTTAATAAGTTGTTTTTAAAAACTGTTTCTGAAAACAATGACTAGAAAACAAAAAATAGAGAACAATTTTTTTGTGTTTTGGCTTGTTTTTGTCCTCTGTTTTCTAAAAAAACAGGAAAAACAACTTATGAAAAATATTTTTACCCAAACAAGTTTTTTGTTTTTTTTTTTTGTTTTATAAAACTATTTTTTATAATTGTTCTCAAAAACTATTTTAAAAAATAATAAAACAAAAACCCTTCCAAACAGGCCCTTCATTATCACGAAAGTACGAAAACTTAGTCTAAATCCTCCTATCACTTTCACCAGCTGATGATGTTATAGTTTGTAGGATCGGCTTTTGGAAACTACACACCAAAGTAGATCATAGTCAAGAATAAAATATTTTATTGTATCTCTACTTTTTCACTTGAGTCTGATAGAAAATAATAATTTATTTGTACTTTTCAAAAGTTGACCAATACACCATTCAGAGTATTTAATGACCACTGGTTCCGTTTATAATATTATATTATGCACAAAGGAAAAATAGTTCTTTCTTTTCAAACATAAGTCAACCAAGTAATACACTTTGTAAAGCATCAAGAAGTTCTTACATGCTTATTTCAAGGGATTTCTTAAGAAAAAAATTTCTAATTGAACTTCTTTCCTCGATAAGAACTTTCTTGTTTTCTTAAGAAAAACTTTTTCTTAGCTAAATTTGCTTAACAAAATTCTTCTTTTTAAAAGCTGGAATATCTTCAACATAGTTGAATAATCAAAACACATGTCAACAATCTCCCCCTTTTTGATGATGACAACTATATTAGAAATATGCAAATTTGTTAAGAGAAAGAATTCAATATGTGAAGACTAGATCAAGAGCACTTCCCTTGCTTATAGCTTAAGAGAGAGAAGATGAATTGAGCTTACTAGCTCCCCCTGAGTTTGTGCATACTTTCAAGTATATGCAAACACGCTCTGCTTTTTCCTTTCCTACATTCTTAAGAGATAACACATGTATATTCGAGAATGAATAAACTTGTTTCATATTGATATTTCTCCCCCTTTGACATCACCAAAAAGGGATGGTAATCTAAAAAGTTAAGAGCACAGGCAATAAAGCATGGTGAACCTAAATATGATAAGATAAATATAATCCAGTCACCACAATTCAAGCAAGTTTTAAACAAGCAAGTTTTAAACAAGCAGGTTAAAACAAGTTTAATAATAAGAGGAACAAAGGTAAAAATATCTCAGCTAATCTTAGAAAACTATCAGAGAATGGAAATCTAAGATGCATTGTCAGATTCAAGAGGCATATTCTTTGAGTTTCCAGGATTCGTATCAACTAGGAGTTTAGGGGTGGACAGGCAGGGATCTTCCATTTGAAAGCATGATGGGGGTGGACAAGCAGCTGTGAAAGACTAATTTCTTGAAGAACTCTTTCTATCATCTTAGACATGTCATGCATATAGTGCTTCATTTCAGCTAGCTCAAAGTTTATGTCCAAAACATAGTTCCTCATCTCTTCCTCTTGAAAATGAATAGCATCAGTAAGAGTCTCAATTTTGGCTTTCAATATAGAGTGAATTTCTGGCTAAGTTATGGTCTGCTTGATCAACTATATTTTCTAAGCAGTCTTCGGAGGGCTTATAGCACTCGTATTATCACTCTTTACGGGAATGTTCTTGAATATTATACCAAAATCATCCAATTGCTACTTCATCTAGAATGTTTGAGCACATCTACTACTAGTAGTTACATACTCAGCCTCTGCTGTTGAGAGAGCAACTGAGTTTTGTTTCTTACTATGCCAAGAAATTAAGCAATGACCTAAGAATTGGCATGTACCACTGGTACTTTTTCTATAAGTTCTACTTCCACCAAAATTAGCATCTGAATAGCCAATTAGCTCAAAGTGTTTATTTCTAAGATAACATAAACCCAAATTCTAAGTTCCAACCAAGTACCTAAAAATTCTTTTTATAGTACTTAGGTGAGATTCCTTAGGATCCACTTAAAATCTAGCACAAAGACATACACTAAAAGCAATGTCAGGTTTACTAGCAGTCAAATATAGTAGGGAGCCGATCATACTTTGATATAACTTTTGATTCACTAATTTACCGTTGTCATCTTTTTCTAATTTTGTTGAGCAACCTATAGGAGTTTTTGCTATTTTGGATTTCTCCATTCCATACTTTTTATGTAGCCCCCTGATGTACTTTGCTTGGTTGATGAAAATTCCTTCTTGAGATTGCTTTATTTGCAATGCAAGGAAGAACGACATTTCGCCTATCATGCTCATCTCAAATTCACTTTTCATTGGATTACTTACACAATAACTCATTAGTGGAACCGAAAAGAATATCATCCACATAAATTTGAATAATCAAAAAATTATTTGTGGTTTTCTTAAACAAGGTGGTATATATTGCTCCTCTAGAAAAGCTATTTTGAACAAGAAAACTGCTTAATCTTTCATACCATACTCCAGGTGCTTGCTTTAAACCATAAAGAGCTTTTGTTAATTTGAACACGTGATCAGAAAAATTAACTTGTTCAAAACCAAGTAGTTGCTTAACATAATCTTCTTTATTTTAAAAACCATTTAGGAAAGCACTTTTAACTTCCATTTGGAATGGCTTAAAACCTTTAAAACATGCAAAGGCAAGAAGCATTCTAATATATTCTAATTTGGCTACTGGAGCAAAGGTTTCATCATAATCAATACCTTCTTACTGATTGTAACCTTGAGCAACCAATATAGCTTTGTTTCCTACCACTTTTCTAGCTTCATCAAGCTTGTTTCTAAAGACTCACTTGGTACCAATGATTGAATGATGTTCAGGTGCAGGTACCAGTGTCCAGACTTTGTTTCTTTCAAATTGATTGCACTCTTCTTGCATGGCTATTATCCAGTATTCATCTTCAAGGGCATCTCAAATGTTCTTATTTGAAATATGAATGCCATATCATTCATGCTTCTGTGTTGAGCTCTAGTTTGTACTCCTTGAGATGGATCACCAATTATAAGTTTAGTTGGATGAATAGGAAGTTTCTTCCATTCCTAATTTATTTTGGTGAACATTTCTGTCTGCTCATTTCTGTTGTCACTGACTTCTGCCTAACTAGTTTCCATCCTTTGAACATTATCATTAGTTTCTTAAGGCTGTTCATTTTGCTTATCATTAAGGCTCAGCTTTTGCATTTTGAATAAGATTCCTTCATTGCTTTCTTCTTCTTCATCTGAAGATACTTTATTCTGATGACTCAAAAAAGAGAGGTTAGACTCATCAAACACAGTATGAATAGATTCTTCAACAATTGAAATTCTTTTGTTATAAAATCTGTATACCTTACTGGATATGGAATATCCAAGAAGTATACCATATCAGTTTTTGCATCAAACTTTCCTAATTTCCTTTATCATTCTTAAGGATGAAGCATTTACAACCAAAAGAATGGAAGTAGCTTAAATTTGGTTTTCTTCTTTTCCATTCCTTATAGGGGGTTTTCTTCAAAATTGGTCTTCACAAGCATATATTCAAGATATAACATGCTATGTTCATAGCTTCAGCCCAAAATGATTGAAGAAGCTCACTTTCACAAAGCATAGTTCTTGTCATATCAAGAAGAGTTCTATTTTTTCTTTCCACTAATCCATTTTGCGGTGGAGTTCTAGAAACAAAAAAATTGTGATAATACTAAGGTTTTCACAAAGATTTTCAAAACAATTGTTTTCAAATTCTCCACCATGATCACTTCTTATACTCTTGATCAGATCACCTTTTTCAATCTAAATTTTCTTGCAAAACATTTGAAATGTTTTGAAACTTCCATTCTTATGAGCAAGAAAGGAAACCCAGGTAAATCTTGAGAAATCATCAATAATGACTAAACCATATCTTTTACCACTCACGCTTTGAGTTCTAGTAGGGCCAAATAAATCCATGTGTAGAAGTTCCAAAGGCTTTATTATAGAAACATAATTTTTGCTTTTGAAAGAAGACTTTGCTTGTTTTCTTTTTTGACAAGCTTCGCAAATATGATTTTTCTCAAATATGATTTTTGGTAAACCAATGACTAGATTTCTATTTACAAGCTTTGAAATCAAATGTATGCTAGTATGCCTAAGTCTTTTGTGCCATAACAAATTTTCATCTATGGTAGAAGTAAGACATTCAAATGATTTTAAAGAAATATCTTCTAAATGCTAAACATACACATTTGATTTTCTTAAGCTCGAAAATAAGATCCTCTCATAATGAGTGTTAAAGACATTGCATCTTGATTACTCAAAAATTACCTTGTGCCCTTTATCACACTATTTGCTTATACTTATCAAGTTGTGCTTCAAACCATCAACAAGATAAATGTCATCAATATTGAAAGTAGAGTTTATTGGGTGTCACAACATGACGGATGAAAAAAAAAATATTGTCATGACCTTAAAGCAACAAAAGGGAAAAAGCACAGAGATAAAAAAAAAAAGAGTCACCACCAATTAATTAGAAGGATAATTAGAATCCTTGAAAAAAAAAAACTAAATATTGTACCTTGAAACCAAAGGAAGGATTCAGGAGTCTAATTACGTATGAGGAAGGTGTTAGACACCTATTAATGTCCATTCTTTAGGATGGTTAGCCTGAATTGTTTGTGCTTAAAAATTTATTTTAATTACCCTTTTTTATTAATGCGATTTGAAAAGGATGAAAGATAAAAGAGCTAGACTTGTCTTACTGTGTAAGTGCCTACGTACCCCAATGGGGATCAAGATCCACATAGTTCAAATTATTTGCTGAGAATTTGCCTGGAAATGATATATGATCTCTTCCAAGATAGGAGTAATTTCAAATGATGTGAGAGAATAACTCTTCACACATAATTTTACGAAGAAACAAAGACAATATGGGAAAATAAATTTTCACTTATAGCTTAACAAAATGAGAGAATAATTCTCTGTATAATGTTTAAAGGAAAATGAGACCATATGGGAAAATGAATTTTTACATAAAGCTCAACCAAATGGGAGAATAAATCTCCACATAATGTTTGAAATAAGGTGAAACAATATGAGAAATGAAATTTCACATAAGGCTCAACACTATGGGAGATCAATTCTCCACATAATGTTTGAAGTAAAGTTAGTGATTTATGTACTTTGTATCAAAACTTCCAATTTTCAAAAGCTTTGGGGTGAAATTTGCAATTTTCACAATGTTTGGGGTCAAAAATAGAATTTTTCAAAAGATTGGGTCCCAAATGCCATTTCTGACAATGTTAGGGCTAAGCTATAATTTTGAAAAGCGTAGGGACCAAAACAAATTTTTTGAAAGTATTGAGACCAAAATATAATTTTTTGAAAGTATTAGGACCCAAATGAAATTTCTAGAAGTACTGAGACTAAAATAGAATTTTTGAAAACCTTGGGGTCGTAATGCGGTTTCAAAAAGTGTAATTCCCAAAAAGAGTGAAAATAAAACAAGATTACCAAAAACCTTTCTGATTCAAAAAGAAACTTTGAAGTATAATCCCAATGCAATCCCCAAAAGAGTATTGGATAATTCAAAACTCAAATTGAAAATTTTATTTTAGTTGGCTTTGGGAACCTCACAAAAGTAAACCCCCTTAACCGAAAGATAATTTAAATGGGCCTTTGCAATATTTTTTTAAGAATAGTAAACTAATCGGACCCTTGAAGTCCAAATTCTCTCTTTTTCTTTTTTTATCATTTTCAAAAGACTCTTTGGGCCTTGGACCTCAAAGTGTTCAAAAAAAATTTGGACCCAACAATTGGGCCTTTGAACCCCCCCCCCCCCAATTTGACATTTTTCTTGACGTGATTTAAAAGCTATTGATTTAAGTTGGACTCCCAATTTATTTACAAAACGGTTTTCCTACCTAAGAAAAACCCAGAAATCTAGTCATTTTCAAAGAAAAATCTTTGCACCAAAAAAATATATTTTGAAAACATTAATTGTATTTTTATCATCATCGTTCTTTTTTTATGAGAAATAAGGTGCCTTGAACTCTTTCACTTATTAGCAATAACTAACAGAAAACAAACCCCAAATAAAATAAAATCAAACCAAACAAATATAAAAAGAGAAAAAGAGAAAAATAAATAACAATAACAAAATAAAACCAAGGGACGGTTTGTTCCTTAATATTATGTTCAAAGGGAACCATAGCTGAATTAATGCAAATTGTCAAATAGAGTATCCCCTAATCCAATAAACAAAAGCCATAAAAATTAAATGAAGGCATGCCTAAGCCTACCCAACATGTCGAATTCACATCTTGTAAAACTCAACTTGAACCGATGAAAATGTAAAACCCATCAGTATCATTTAACTCAAAAATGAAAATCCATATTGGTAACCACAAATAAAAAAAAACAAATCAATGCCAAAATATCTCAAACGTGAAATCTTTTTTATACCACATGTTAACACTCCAAGCAGTACTAACTTGGTCATGAGAACATATTTGAATCCATCAAATTAATGTGCCAATTAGTATAAAACACCTCCTAGATATAATCGGATTTGAACCTACAATTTTAACCCTAAAAATAGTGTCATCATAGACCAAACATGGATTCTACTTTGGACTTGCAAGTTTAAAACTCAAACCCTTATCTTAAAAGGATGGAACAAGTTTGAAATCCTGAAGTGAATCAGCATCTCTTTTGAAAAATGAAATCTAATCTATAATTACCTGAAAACATGTTTGTTTTTGAAAACATGCCCCTAAGACTAAAACAATGCAGACAACCATTCTTGGGGGTAATTGATTAGTAACTAATGAACCCTCTAAGGTTTCTGCATAATCATGATGAATATGACTTGAACCCAAAAGTATAATCCAAGTTAGAATCATCAAGCAAACCAGTATTATCTAAAGTAAGCTTAAACTTGAACCCGCAAATTTTAGCTATAAAAACTAATTTCCACTTGACCCACAACAAAAAGCCCCAATAAAAATGAAATCCCTATGAAATGACATTATGAAAATCTCAGTTCCCCAAACTAGGATGCTAGCAAACAGACCCCCGAAACAAATTTAGGAAAAATCAAATTCCTAACACCATGATACTAGCACACAGAAATTCAACCAATACACAAAACTTATGCCTAAAGTATCAAATCATGCCATAGCATTAGGCACATTATTTCATAACATCAGTCCAAAATGGGATCCTCAAGGCAGATATCATGATCCATGACTAAAAATTTGGGACAATAAATCATTTTCAAAACCAAATTTGAACTCGAGTTAACAACAACTAATTCGCATGCATTCTGAATCTAAGATGTGGATGAAATTCTAATTAGTATAATATACACTCATGCATAGACAAAAGCCTCTTGAATCAATGAATAATTTTAAGATCACAGTAAATTTAGCACCAACCTTTCTGAAGAGAAAGTGAAAAAAATAAGAAACCCAACCCGAACGTCTTCTTCTCCTAGAATCACTTGTAATCATCTCCTTCTTCCCTCGTAGGCTTCAGAAGCACTCTCTAGGTCTTTAAGTTCTCTTTCTTTTGCAATTCCAACCTCTTCCCAAAAAATCACCCTTCGACAGTCAATTTTTCCTCATTTTTCATCAACCATCTTTTTTTGCTTTTATAGACAAACCCCCAAGCTTTAATGCAGATGCGTGACACCAAAAAGCACCATGAGCTAAGAAAATCATAGCAAAGCAAGGAAAGGGAACACGGGCAAAAAATCATAGCAGAGCCAAAAGGGACAAGCAGCGTGATGGTTACAGATTTGAAGCTATGAGATGCAGAAGCGTGGAGAATTTGGTGTTGGAAGTAAAGTAGAGTAAGGAACGTAAGAAATTGGGGGACCAATGGCTAGAGCAGAAAAGGGAACAGAGGCGTGGGTTTACTTGGTTGGAACGCAAAGTGGTTACCGGTCCAAGGCTTGAAGTGGATTAGACCAGTTAGTGAATTTGGTTATTGGGTTAGATCTAAAATGTGTGTGTTGGGCTTTTGGTTATGGCCAAAAATGAAAAGTAGAATTGAGTTAAAATGGGCCAAAAATACTTTGAATTTGTGGCATCTTATTATTTTTATTTTCTAAATTTAGAACAAAATTATAAATTTTTTTAATTTTCTTCTTTTTGTTATTGTTTCTTAATTTTTGTATTATTTTTAATTCCCTTGTGCATTTTTTAATAATTCTTTTTGAAAATTACCTCAACAAAATTAAGTGTTTCATTGGAATTTTACCAATACTAATGATTTTACCCTTCTTGTTGTCTCCAAATATTACTGAACCTTCTTCTTTCTTCTCAAGGTAGCAGAATTTTGCAGCATCACCTATCATGTGTCTTGAGTAACCACTGTTAAGATATCATTGATCCTTGTATCTCAAGCTCAAGCACACCTATAATATGTTTTTCAACCAAATTTAAGTACCCAAACTATCTTGGGTCCTTAAGAGTTAGTGGTTTCATGTTGAGTTATAAAAGTGCCTTTTTTAACCTAAACATATCTTGCTTTTTTTTGAACATTTTCTTTAAGAAATCAATTTCTTCTTACATGTCTTATTTTTCCACAATGATAACACTTCTTTTTGTTCTTATCTTTCTTTCTAGCTTTATGATGATGATCAAATGAATTTTTTTGACTTGTTTTAGATGATGAAGGGAACCCTATACTAGTTTTGTCATAGGACCATTTTAGAGTTTCTAGTATAGTATCTAGTCTTAATGAGATAAGAGTAAACTTAGATCCTTTGACAGAGATTCTATTATTAACTTAAGGGTTTCATTTTCGATTTCTAATTCTCTGTTTCTTTTCTCTAGTAACTCTTTTTCTTTGCTTATTTCAATAATAAGATCATTTTCTTTATTTGAAGTTTCCTTGCTAACTTTCATTTCCAAACTTTTCTTTTCTTTAGTCAGATTTTCTACCATACATGTAGATTGATGATGCACTTTCATAAAAGAGTTATATTTCAAGCTCGACTTATTATAATTCTCAAATAATAGAATGAAAGCATCTTGAAGTTCATCAAAGGAGTAAGATGAGTTAATATCATTTACCTCATCGTCTAAGTTGTTATTTTCCATTAGACAAGCGTTTGCTATTTCATCCTCTGAATCATTTCCTGAGGTAACTGGGGCATCATCATCACTCTAGGTGAAATCAGCTATTGCTTTCTTTTTCTTCCTTTGTGATATTACTTTTTCAGAAGAAGATAGTCAACTTTGATGTGACCAAGCTTTTTAAAGTCAAAGCATATACTTTGTTCCTTTGGATTAGTTCCCCTGGTAGCATTTTTCTTGTCATAGAATTTGTTTCTCTTGTAGAATTTATGCATCTTTCTAGTTAGGAAAGCCATTTCTTCGTCATTGCAATCTTCTAATTTTTCTTCTTCAGCTATGGTTTTCAACACTAGATTGCATGATAGTATGGAGCTTTCAGTTCATCCTTCATGTAGTTGTTTTCATACGTGATAAGGTTTCCTCTGACCTCGTCATAGGTTATCTCGATAAGATGTCTTCCCTATTGGATGGCTACTATTTTATATTGTCATGGCTTGGTTAGAACATGTAGAACTTTTCTTACAAGCTCTTTATTTGAGTATGTTTTACCCAATGAATCTAGATCATTTGTAATGCTTGACAGCTGTTTGAACATATCCTCAATCTTCTCATTCTCTTTCATTCTAAACAGCTCATATTCTTGAACCAGCATATCTATTTTGGTTTCTCGAACTTCTACAATTCCTTTATAAGTTGCAGTTTTTCCCACATCTCTTTTGCTGTTTTACATTGCGATATTTTTCTGTATTCTTTAGCATTTACAGCACAGTACAAGAGATTGATGGCTTTGGCATTCATTTCTACCAACTTGATATCTGTTTCACTCCACTCATCTTCTTCTTTTTCTATAAGGACTCCGAGGAAAGTTTTCCTTGGAACATATGGACCATTTTCGATGACCTTCCAAACTTGATAATCGTTTGATTGAATGAAGATTTTCTTTCTTTCTTTCCAGTATGTATAGTTGTTCCCATCAAAGTTTGGTGGCCTTGTGGGGGAGTGCACTTCAATGATGATGCTTGAATTCATGATCTTTTCTTCATGTTGTTGACCTTGTTACACAGATAACCGAGTTCTTATACCAATTGTTAGTTCAAACAGGAATGATCACACAAGAATGAGGGTTGAATTAGGTTTTCTAAGTTATAGAAACTTTTTCAATGATAATAAATATTTCTTAATTTGATCAACTTGAGAACTTTAACTTTGCTAAAAATAAACTTTCTTAGCTTAAAGATAGAATTCTTGAGTCCTTGTAAAGCGTTTTCCTTTTGATGAAAGATTAGTAAACTTGGTTGCTTCTTCTTTAATCAAACTTTGACTTAGTAAGATAAAATTGAATATCACAATTCAGAATGATTAGCAGAAGAGCTCAAAAGAGATTTGTTCAATATATTTGAAAATAGATGTTGCTTTTAAAACAAATCCTTAAGAGATAAGAACTTCAGATTAAACTATAAAAAGATAAATGAGATAAGAGAAAAGGAGATTCACACCACAATATATAGTGGTTCAAACCTAGTAAAATACTAGATCCTACATCCTCTCCCCAAGCACATAGCAAGAGAATTCACTATGAAGGAAATCACAAGTACAAGCTTAAGCTTAAAGCTTTTTACAACATTTACTAAGGTAACCTCTTAAGCACTAGATTTTATGGGCTCACCTAACAAACCTTTCCCACTAGATTTCACTTATAGGAAACCTAGTAAACCCAAAGATGGATTTAAGAAATGATACAAATAAGCTCAATCACTCTCTTAGTATAAACAACAAGGTAAGCCTCGGGAGAGTAATTATTTTAACCAGGTATACTTAGCATACTTTTAGTAATTTTCTCAAGTAGATAATGGTCTCTTCGTTCTCTGCTTTTATCATTTTCCAGTCTATCCTTTATATATGCTCTTGAAGATGACCGCTACTCTCTTTTATTGTTCTTGCAAAATTGCACACTCCTTTGGATTTTAAAATATGATTGAGGAGCTTCATTTTCTTGAAAGTATGAAAACTTGGTTTGAATCTTCCCGTTGCTTTTCACCAACCGATGTTGTTGTAGTTTGTAGGATCTTCTTTTGGAAACTACATACCTAAGTAGATGATAGTCAGGAATAAAGTATTTTTTTGTAACTCTACTTTTTCAATTGGGTCTGATAAAAAATAATATTTTATTTTTCCTTTTCAAAGTTGACTAGTGCACTATCAGAGCATTTAATGACTACAAGTTCAGTTTATAATATTATATTATGCACATCGAAAAAGTAGTTATTTCTTTTCAAACACAAGTCAATCGAGTAGTACACTTTGTAAAGCATTGAGAAATTCTTACATGCTTATTTCAAGGGATTTTTTAAGAAAAATTTTTCTGACTGAACTTCTTTTCTTGATAAGAACTTTATTGTTTAATTTTTCTTAGACAAGTTTGCTTAACAAAATTCTTCTTTCTAAAAGATGGAATATCCTCAACGTAATTGAATCATCAAAACATATGTCAACAAGTTCTACTTCTTCACCAACACTAGTGCAATCTCTTAAATATTTTCCAATTTGATCACTAATAATCAATTCAAGTAGTCGAGGTACTTCATCCTCTTGGAAGGGAGAATCGTTTGTGGCATCGAAGGAATCAATTATGTGCTTTGCCTTTGTCTTAATCACTACCAACCACCCTTATTTATTTAGGGTTGCTTTGGGATAAGGTGCATAGTATACTTATTCTATTTGTTGAGCAAAAATGAAAGAATCAAACTTCCCATATTTCCTTGCCTGCTTCACTTCCATTATCCTATATTTAGAGATCCTTGTTCCTCGATTAGATGGATTAAACCATTGACAATTGAAGATGACTAGTCTCTTAAGCGCTTTAGGATACTCTAGTTGAATTATGTCTTTAAGAATACCATAATAGGAAATGTCTGCTTCACCATATCCTCTTCCTTTAAGGCACACTCCACTATTGCATACCTTTCACCTCTTACTCAATGATTCTGTGTGAAATTTGTATTCATTCACAATATATGTATGCCATGTTCTAACATACTTAAAAAACCCCCAAGCCAAATCATACAAAAATTTATCGTATACCATGTTTTTAGGATTATGTGCCTAAGCGATAAACACAATGCATACATGAGTAAATTACATAACTTTTAACTATGTGCTAAATTTCAAAGTTTAATACTTACATAATCTTAAAACCATTTAACAAATTCAAACTCAACATATTTGTTAGCATCATTGTTGGACATATTAGGAATTCCTACTTTTAAAGACTCAACATATATACTGTAACCAAGCAAAAAAAACATTAGATGCCATTATTTTGTATGCCAAGAGTTGATTATGAAATATATAACTTACTTAATAAAAGGTTAAATTTCAAGACAATTAAGAAGAACATATAATGTTGCAGCAGCCATTTCTCTATCATCCAGATAGCAACAACATCTTTTTCTAGAATGGTCCCCTAAATAGTTAAAAATGGAGTAAGGCGGATATTGAGTCGATGGTCCACCATCATCATTTCGAGCCATTCTTTTGGTTCTAGATTGGACATAAGATTTAGGCCCTATTTGTATGGACTTATTTTGAAAATAAGTAATTTTTTTCAAAAAATAAGTCATTCTTAAAAAAATTGTCTGTTTATTTCAGCTTCACAGAAGTTGAGAAGTTGGCCTCCTTGATCTGGCCTGATTCGATGATCTTACTTCTCATCATCCTCTCTGATGGGACTAACTATACCATCTCCTCCATGGCTAAGCAAGGGGTTAGCATTGATGGTTAGGTCATTCTAATCCAGTGTAATGGCCCCATGTTTAAGCAAATTCATAACTTGCTTCTTGAATGCCTTACAATTCTCTATTGTGTGGCCAGTAATACCGAAGTGATATGCACATTAGGCATTAGGGTCATACCAAGATGGGTAAGGTGACTGAAATGGCTTGACTGGTATCGGGCTTATAACACAAACATCAAACAACTTCTCATAAAGCTTGATATTTGACATTTGAAAGTTTGAAAATGGCTCGGTGTTCCTAGCTGAATGATTCCATGAAGGATTTGACCCTTGTGTCGGTTCTTGAACATAGCCAACCTCTGGCTCAATTTTCTGAAAGAAATTCTTCCTTTACCCTTGCCTTGCAGGCTCATCATTTTTAATCGATATCTTAGCAGCCCTTACCAGTACTTCATTTCTTTCCCTTGCTTTGATGAGGTCAGAAAAGTCTTTATAGGCACTTGCCACCATTAAACCAATATAGGGAACTTTCAGCGTTCCTAAGAAATATGAACAAGACTCAGAACTTGTCAATGGAGGTTGGACATCCGCTGCTAATTTTCACCACCTCTTGGTGTACTCCTTAAAAGTTTTTTTTTCTTTCTTCTACATAAATTGCAGTTACTCCCTGACCGGGGCTGTATCCAAATTGAAACAGCAATGCCTAAGAAAAACATCAGCCAAGTCTTCCCATCTACTGATCCTTGAGTGATCCAACAGCATATACCACTGTAGTGCAGATCCAGTAAGACTTTTGTGAAAAAAGTTTAACAGCAGTTTTTCATCATCATCAGCAATGGCCATTTCAGTGCAGTAAGATCTCAGGTGAAACTGAGGGTTCGTGCTGCCATCATATTTCTCAAACTCTAGGACCTTGAAGTCCTTTGGAATGCAGACATTAGGAGTTAATCTTAACTCTTTTGCACTGACCGCTGCATACGAACCAATTCTTTGCAGAGTTCTTAACTTTTCTTCTATCACGAGGACTTGGTCCAATACTTTCTTTTCCTTGTCAGATCCTTCAGGCTTAGAGGGTGGCACAAATGGTATCGGGTCACAAGCATACACTCTTAGATGCCCAGCCATGGTATTTCCCTCATTTCTTAGGAAATTGACAACTAATGGCGGTGGTGGTGGTGGATCAGTGTTAACCACCCCTGGTGCCTCAGATGATTGACCAAGTGCAATGACTCTTACGGTGGCTGAATCAGTTCCTTCCCTCTCATATTATCTTATACAAGAGTCATGAGCTCCAACATCTGTTCCTAAAGCTGATCTATACGACTTTCCAATCTTTGCATGTTTTCATAATTGGTTGGTTCAATCGACATGATCCTAGTTATTCTGTAAATACTCTTGAGAGAGTGAGAATTAATAGTGCAATGGCATTGTGATAGGTCTATGATTCTACCATTATCTTAGAACAAACTACCCCCACTGAAATAGTGAAGATCTTGACTTGCCAGTATAACTGCACGAGTGGACCGGGCCTTCACATGTAGCTAACTAGATAAGTGAGTTAACAATCCGAACTGAGGTTTTCATGAATACTCTGGAGAATGAACCTCACCGAGCATCACTATGCCACCTCTAATTCTAGCCTAGGGTTCTCACATACCCGGGTATAGGGCCCAACTGTGTGTGCAAAGGTTATGTATGGTGCACAGTGTGTGAAGAGTATATAAACCTGAACCCTTAATTCATCTACCCAACAACCCCAAACAGCAGGTTAAAGCAGTTAATAGTCATCTATCCTAGGGTGTAAACAGATATCGTAGTTATAGTCTTCTACCCTAAGGTTCCGATAGAGCATGCCATTATGGAAAGCAATTTAAACAATCACGCACAGAAATACCAAAAGCAGTAAAAATGCCAAAGCAGATATTTACAATGTGCTATATAACTCTAAAAAAATAGGGGGTAATAAATCACAAACAAATCAAAAAGAGCTTGACTCTCTACTATCCCCAATGGAAAAACATACAGAGATTAAAAATGGGGTCGCTACCAATTAATTATAAGGATAATTAGGATCCTAAAAATTCAAAAAATGGCCCTTGAAACCAGAGGATTAGTTCAGGAGTCAAATTGTAGGAAAGGTGTTAGGCACCCTACAACGTTCATCCCTAAATATGGTTACCCTAAGTCATTTGTGCTTTATTTAATTTAATTTTAATTACCCCTTTTGTTATTAATATGATAAAAAGATAAAAGATGAAATAACCGGACCTGTCTTACTAGGTAAGTACCTACGTACCCCGAGAGGGATCAAGGTCCACGTAGTTCGAGATTAAATAAAATTATGACCAGGAAAGATTATGATCGCTTTCCTAGGACAAACAATAGATAATGAAGAGGCAATGAATCCTCACCCAAAGTCAAGGGAAATGACAATGCAGAAACACTTAATTCTCACCCAAAGTCAAAACATTAGGACAGTGCAGAGGCACTAGGTCCTCACCCAAAGCCTACAAATTTAGACAATGCGGAAGCACTAAGTCCTTACCCAAAGTCTTGAAGAAATAGACAGTGTGAAGGCACTAGATCCTTACCAGTCTAAAAAAATAGATAATGTGGAGGCACAGTGTCCTCACCCAAAGCCTAAGAAGGAATGGAGTGATCATTGGAATCACATTTAGTATGATTTTCAAAGTGTTATAATTTCAAGAATACTTTTAATTTATTTGTCTAAGTATGCTATTGAGACCTTCATTAAAGTATTGGTAATGGGCCTTTGGAACCCAAAATAATAATGGACTTGAAAGGTTTTGATTTAATAGGCCTTAAACCCAATTTTATTAAAAGAGGGATATGGATTTTGAGTAACCTACTTGCTTCAAAAATAATTTTCTAAATTAAAAGGAATTTCAAAGCACTCGTATTAAAACAAATTTATTTTTCCAAAAAAACTTGATTAATTAAAAAAAAACCCTTATTTCATTCTTTTTGTTATTTTCTTACACCTTAAACAAGGTGCATTGGACACCTTTTAACTTAATAACAAAATAATCAAATACTAAAAGGAAAATAAAAACAACAAAATAAGAAAACATGGTAAAGAAAAAAAAAATGGATGGCTTATGCCTACACACAAGGGGAATAAATAAACAAAATAAAAATATTACAACCCACACAATTTTAACAATCTAACTAAAAAATAGAATAAAACAACTAAAAGAAACAAATAAATAAAAGCAAAATGTAATACAAATAAACAATTAAAAAAAGAGAGGAAGTAGTAAAATAAATCAAAACATTACAAATCAAATAAAAACACTTACTCCATCCCAAAAAAATATAATGGAAAAAAAATCATGAACACCAACCAGAAATCCAAGCGTTAATATAAAGTAAATCAACACACTTAATGTTTAGGTGATTACTAGAAGCATAACTCAAACAAGATCACATTTCAGTTAAAATAAATCAAATTAAAACCATCAAGGCATATGAGATTGTACCTAAACCAAATTAACATAGAAAAATGGATTGAACCCAGACAAGAACCCCATTTTAAAATGCCAATCAACTCAGATGTTCAACCGAGGTACAAGGTGAGGAGTTTTACCTTGATGCTTCAAAAATACTCCCAGATTCGTACCCTTCCCCTTTGAGACTCCGTATTTCAGGTATGAAAGCAGTGTTGAATCACAGTTACTCAATGTCCACTCCTTCCTTCCCCAAATCTCCAGATGCCGAAAAATGGTTTTGTTTCTTGAAAGTTTATTCTCTTTATCCAGAAATTTTCCTCACCTCTGTATATTTTCTTAGCCCAAAAAACCCGTAAAGTCCTCCCTTCAAAGCCTCCAATATAGCCCTCTTTATAGCCAAAATGGCGTGATATCCTAGCAGAGTGTGATAGCTTGGACCACATTAGTCAGGGCTGTGTGTGAGCTGGCGTGGCTGTGTATCTGGTACTGCTGCAAGAAAGCACTTCAGGTGTGCATGAAATCAGGTGAAAGGACGAGATAAAGTGGAGCGTGAGGCCTCATGTGTGTGCTGGCGTGGGAAAAAGGCGTGAGGTAGCAAGTGGGTGTGTGGCAAGGATAAAAAGTGGAGCAAGAAGAAAGAGTGGAAAGTGGAACGTGAGGTTCCGTGGAAATGGGAGGAAGAAGAGAGAATTGGTAGATGTGGGGACCATTGGTGAGTTGTTGAGAATTAAAAGAAAATAGGAAAGTAAGATAAATTAAAAGAGAAAAGAAAAGAAATAAGAGAAAGAAAAATGGGAAAAATGTGGGAAAGTGGCGTCAGGAGTGAGGAAAGAAAAATGAGAGGGGTGAGAGGGACATGTGGCATTAATGGAGAGAAAGAAAAATGAGAGACATGTGGTGGGGCCACAAAATTTTCTTTTTTGTTTTATTTTTATTTTTTGCTTTGACTTTTTGACTTTTATTATTATTTTCTTGTATTTTATTATTCTTTTATTTTGTATTTCATTTTTTACATTTTCTTAATTTTTTTTTACTTTTGTATTTTTTTTATTAATTTTAAATTTTTAAGTATTTTAAAAATTATTTGAACAAAATCAAGTATTTACAGTTGCCCCTCTTTACTTGTTTCTTGATAGGAAAAATGAAAAATCATGGGTTTTTCCAATTTAACCATAAAGAATAAGTAAAGAAAAAAAACACATATTTTGTCCAGAAGCAAACTCAGTAATCAAACTGAAATTTAAGATGTAGCAAGGGTAAACACTGCATGCACGAAATGAAATTTCAAAAATCAACAAGGGAGTTGCCGCAATGAGCTAGAATTTTTGAAATTAATAAAGAACACTTTGTGGGTCAGTCAGGGAATCACCGCATGAAACCGAAAGGAATTGGGAATCTAACAGAGGAATCGTTGTATGTCAGAAAGAAAAATTTGGAAATCAGCAAGAGTAACACCACATTAAGCTAAGATTTTCAAAATCATCGAAGAATACTTCGCAAATCGACCAGGGAACCATCGCATGAAACCGAAAGAAATTGAAAATTTGACAATGGAATCGCCATATATTAGAAAGAAAAATTGGAAATCAGTAAGGGTAAACACCGCATTAAGCTAAGATTTTCAAAATCAGTGAAGAATACTTTGAAGATCGGCCAAGGAACCACCGCATGAAATCAAAAGAAATTGGGAATCTAACAAAGGAATCGATGTATTTCAGAAAGAAAAATTAGAAATCAACAAGGGTAAACACCACATTAAGCTACAATTTTTGAAATCAACGAAGAACACTTCGTGAATTGGCCAGGGAATCATCGCATGAGACTGAAAGAAATTAAGAGTCTAGCAAAGGAATCGCCGCACGCTAGAAAGAAAATTTTAAAAATCAGCAAGGGTAAACACATCATTTAAGCTAGAATTTTTTAAATCACCGAAGAATACTTCGTAAATCAACCAGGGAATCATTGCATGAGACCGAAAGAAAATGAGAGTCTGGCAAGGGAATCGCTGCATGCCAGAAAGAAAATTTTGAAAATCAGCAAGGGTAAAAACCGCATTAAGCTATAATTTTCAAAATCAATGAAGAACACTTCGCGAATCAACCTGGGAATCACCACATGAAACCGAAAGAAATTGGGAATCTAACAAGGAATCGCCGTATGTTAGAAAGAAAATTTTGAAATTAGCAAGGGTAAACACCGCATTAAGTTATAATTTTCAAAATCAATGAAGAACACTTAAAGAATCGAACAGGGAATCACCGCATGAAACCAAAAGAAATTAGGAATCTGATAAAGGAATCACTGTATGTCAGATAGAAAATTTTGAAATCAGCAAGGGTAAACACCGCGTTAAGCTACAATTTTCAAAATCAACAAAGAACACTTCGCAAATTGACCAGAGAATCATCGCATGAGACCGAAAGAAATTGGGAATCTGACAAAGGAATCACCGTATGTCAGAAAGAAAATTTTGAAATCAGCAAGGGTAAACACCGCATTAAGCTACAATTTTTGAAATCAATGAAGAGACCGAAAGAAATTAAGAGTCTGGCAAGGGAATTGCCTCACGCCAGAAAGAAAATTTTGAAAATCAACAAGGGTAAACACCGCATTTAAGCTAGAATTTTTGAAATCACCGAAGAATACTTTGTAAATCGGCCAGGAATCATCACATGAGACCGAAAGAAAATGAGAGTCTGGCAAGGGAATCGCCGCATGCCAGAAAGAAAACTTTGAAAATCAGCAAGGGTAAACACTGCATTAGGTTACAATTTCAAAACAAGGCAAGGGATGTAACCGCATATTGCCAAATGATTTTTAAACTGGGCAAGGGACGTAACCTCATACTACCAAAAATTTTTAAGCAAGGCAAGGGACGTAACTGCGTGCTACCAAATGATTTTTAAACAAGGCAAGGGACATAATTGCGTGCTACCCAAATGATTTTTAAACAAGGCAAGGGACGTAATTGCGTGCTGCCCAAATGATTTTTAAACAAGGCAAGGGACGTAACTGCGCACTACCAAATGATTTTTAAACAAGGCAAGGGACATTACCGTGTGCTGCCAAATGATTTTTAAACAAAGCAAGGGACGTAACCGCGTACTGCCAAAAATTTTAAACTAGGCAAGGGACGTAACCGCATACTGCCAAATAATTTTTAAACAAAGCAAGGGACGTAACCACGCACTGCCAAATTATTTTTAAACGAGGCAAGTCTTTTGAAAATATACCTTGTGCTTTCAAGGAATACTTAACCAAACCATTCTCGCTCTCTGGAATCGATTTTTCATCTTCACCATCAGACTAAATGTCCAATTAAAACACCATAATTATCTTCTTTCTAGTGAACTGCTATGTTCCAAAGAGCATTAAACCTTAGTTTGTCAAAAAATAAACTTGATACTGGTATAGACCATGTTAAGTAACTTGTTCCTATTCCAAATGAGACATCAAAATGTGGAGACAGTAAAAATTTTGCCCCGGTTTAAGCTCCATAGCATGTGTAATCTCTAATTTTTATATTGTAATCAATATGCACCTTGTGCCCTTCAACAAAAACAGACTATTATCGGTAGCAATATTTTCTTGAAAATTTGCCCCAGTTTCAATTTCTCACATCATTATTCCAATCTCAAGTCTTTGCTTAATTGTTCGAACTCCTTCTTCAATTTGATGCCCTAATTTTTACCTAAGTCGCCCTTCTAGGTTTTCAACTTAGCGGGCTATTCTTCATTTTCTTTTTTTAAAGGTAAGTACTGAGTCTTAACCCTATAAACAACTCCACATCGGTTTAGACCATATCAAGTAAGTTGTTACTGATTTTTGTAATGTAAAACTAATTAACAATGAAACATTAAAAAGTGATATTCAATTTAGTCTTTATTAATCCTCTCAAGTCTTATCCAATGAATATATTGAAGAAGAAGTCCATTAGATGAACGAACCTCTATTAGCAAATGTGCTGAAAAGAGAAAGAAATCGTAAAGTCCTTGCACAAATGATAGAAAATCGAAGCTTGAAGACAACGCAATATTACCTCGGTTCAATTATTAAGGAGGAAGTTTATTTAGTGAATAAACCTCCTTTATTGAAGCCAATTGATAGAAAATCAAGTAGGTCACAAGACCCTGAAAATTTGTTAAATGAACAAACCTCTTTTATCAAAGCAACTGACATGAAGGAATCACAAAACCTTTAGAGTCTGTTGGATGAACAAAAACTCCTCTTATGGAAGCAAAAGGCAGAAAAGCCAAAGAAAATGGTGATGAAATTTTGCCCCAGTTGAGTTCTTTAACATCCACAAACATTGATTCATATTGCAATTGATACGCACCCTGTGTCCTTTGACAGAAGCATATCTTAGATGATAGTGATGTCCAACAGAAAAGTTGCCCCAGTTGCGATCTCTCATGTTAATGCTCTGATCTCGAATTTTACTTGATTACCCGGTTTCTTTTTATTATAGGTCTTTTCAAACTAAACCCTAACTTTTGCCTAAGTCACCCTTTTGGGTTTCCGACTTAACGGGCATTTCTTTATTTTTTTTCTTTTTTTGACTGAATCAGGAACCACTAGTTTTTACATATTCTCATTTTTCAACTCGAGATCTTGATAATTGAGAAAAAAAATCAAACATGAATATTTAAATCAAGCAATAAGTTTGAGTGATAAATTATAGATAAATAATTTCATTTATAGAATAAATAGAAAAAGCGAATTAAGCAAATATTAGAACTTGCTAGAAACATACGTGTCCTTCTCAAGGAGCATTATAGGTAGATTTTATTAGAATAAACAGTGGGGTGGCCTTGTTATTTATCTCCACAGGGAAAACACATCAGTTAGAGAGAGTTCCCCTCCCAATTTCGATCCTTATGGTTGTTGTGTTGTTGTGCCCTTCTCTGGCCATTCTTTCTTCCTCTCCCTGTTCTCGACTAATTTCCGGCATCTACATCCAGTCGATTATTCC